>BQNB010080748.1:17515-29837 GCA_026074375.1 Tanacetum coccineum
TTTAAATATAAAATCCTTGATTTTTAGGGTTTGTTATGTTATTCCCATAATTGTCATGGTATTTATGTCTAGATATGTACAGCAGTTATGGAGTTCATGTGTGGTTTGGTTACAGATTGTAATAAGAAGAAGACGTGGGTTTTATGGAGTAAAAATTGACATGTGAAAAAGAGCATCAGGTTAATACTGTCTTTGATGAAGTTTATACTACCTTACAAAGAAAAGTTTGAGCAGCTATGTTTCAACAGTTTGGGCTTGAGAATTTTTATTGATATTGGGCTTCAATGATTAAAACTGCTTGGTGGTCAATGTACATGAGTATACATATAATATGGATGGCATGTGATGGATACACATGGGATATTAAAGCTGCTTGTGTGTTTGACAAAGATTAAAGCAGTTTGTAATACTATTGGATTCGCATGCAAAAGAATATTAGTACTGTTCGAGTATTTTATGCATAATTGCTCAAGAAAAGGTTAGTACTATTCAAGTTTATGTTTGTACTGCCTTTGTCGTCCGAGAAAAGTGTTTGTACTGCTAGTATTATCCGAGAAGCAGTTAATACTGCTAGTTGTTGCCGATATCGGACAATACTTGGTTTTTAGATGGATTTGGATCTCGGACAGAACTATTTTTCAAATAGTTTATTCTTATTGATTAAAGGCTCGTTTTAGATTATTTGAAGATGTGATTACGAAGACAGTTGATTATTGCTTATTTGATGTTGTAGTAGATTTTCACAGATGCGTGCTCTTATCATATTTTAAAGTTGTGGTTGGCTTTTAAGATAACTTGTTCGTGCTTAAATGGTGTGACGAAGACTTGTCAAAATCTAGCAAAGGTGTGCAATTTCTATTATGGTGCTCAATGTGTACATTTGCTATCACTTAGTATGTGTCTCATAAAAGATGAGGATGTTTGTCAAGAGGTTACGGTCTACTTATATTTCACAGATTTATTTATAAGTTCGACGTCACGTGGATAGTGCAAGACATAAGACACAAGTTTGGGAGATTCAACTTCTTCATCAAATTCGTTATACTCAGTTTTCTTCATCTGTAATCACTACATAGAGCCTATAGAGATTAAGATTCAAGAGATGGTAAAGATATGTGTTTCAGGGGAAGCTTATTGTTTAAATGTTTAACCATCTACATGCACCACTTAAGGGGAAGTGTTTACAAGTTGCATATCTTTAGAAGACCCCTATTGGATGAAGACAAAAAGGGGAAGAAGATTATAGGTTTATTGATTTGCAGTTTATTATATGTGGTGACATGATACAAAGGAAGTTTGGAAGTTTGTTTCATTCAGGGAGATGATGATCCAAGTTGCATTTCTACAGAAGACCCTTATTGGATGATTACAAAAAGGGGAAGAAGACTACAGAGATATGATTTGCAGCTTATTATGTGTGGTGGCATGTTCAAGAAGATCTTAAGTCAGGAAGGCACTGATAGATTGTTTCATACATGAGAATGTTTTGTAATATCAAATAGCGGGAAGATTGTTGGGTTATGAGATTTGATGATTACAAAACTAAATATGCAAGATTGAGAAAGAGGAAACAACAGGGACTTAAGTTAAATTATATTAGTTAGGATTTTATGTAAAGCTGGGTTTTCTTGTAACCTCCATCTATTATATAAAGAGGGTGGGCGTCTGGTTTTGATATCCATCCATAGAAACTAGAGCTCTCCAAATGAGAGTCTAGATAGTTAGATAGCAAGTCGACTGATGAGAGTAGGAATAGATAGATACACCATTGTTAGTGGGTGAGCCCAAGTTATAGTTGGGGTAATAGAGGAACGTTAAATAAGAAAACCTTTGTGATATAACTTTGATTGTGTTCGTTATTATTCCGTGGTGGTTATCAAATTCATTGTTATTGTGCATCCATGATATAATACGATCTAATCAATCTTGAGCTATAAACGATCTTATCAGTTTTGACAGTGGCCCTGGTAACGATGAAGAAAAAAATTACAGGAAGAGAAGGTTAGCCGAATTGAGGAAAGAAATGGAAGGTGTTATAAATGCTAGTGGTCAGTGGAAGTACTATTTTTTCTGGTTAAAAGAAATTTACTACTCCAAAAGAGGCTAAGGACAGAGTCTACTTGCATTCCATTGAAAGCAGAAGGAATTTGAAGCTGTATAAGAATGATGGTGTCAGGATAAGAGCAAGATGTGATGGAAAAGTGCCTGTATTTACAATATCACAAGGTATTAGACCAACTGGCCCAAATCGTGGAATGGAAGCTGGGCCTAGTGGATCAAGTGGCCCAACTACTAAGAGTAAAAAAAGGAAGAATACAGGTACCAATGATGACAGTTGGTATGTGCTTAATTACACATACCTTTTACATAATAAAACGAGCCTAAAATGACCAAAATATATCAAATAAAAAATTGAATTGTATTTGTGTGTTTGTTGGGGGAAATTTATTTTTATGATGTGCAAAGGTAACGGATATTTACCTAAAGAGACAATAACGAAGGCCAAGAACCGACAAAACCGTGCACGGGAATAAAAGAGCGTTTAAAAAGCACAAAGCAAAGGTCATAAGCACCTTATTAGGCCAAACCGTACCAAGTTAATGGGGCCGAGTCAGCCCATATGCTTTTTCTGTAAATCAAAAAGCCTTTATAAGCCCAAAGTCCAATCCATACCTAAACGGCCCAACCAATTGCCCAATAAAAAACTTATTTACCCATAATCCCTTTTACCCTCTTACAACGTTAGTCCTTGGGACTAACACAGTTTAGTCCTTTATGGGTTTACACCGTTTAGTCCCTTTCAACATTAACCCTGTTACCCTAAACCCTTAACCCCGTTAACCCTTTACCCCAAATCAAACGATTAAACCTTTCCAGCCAAAATCACTATTCACCCATCCCTGTCATTTGTACCTTGCAAAACGACAAAATACCCTTAACCTTTTCTTCCCTACACACGAAACAAACCCCATTTAACTATTTCTCAAGTTAAGAAACCACGTTGTCAATCCCTTGCTAATTGATTGGTTGATGGACATCAAGGGCTGTGATCATGTTAAAGAAGCACAACAATGGATTTAAGGGCTATGATTAAAGGCTTGGAGAGCACTCTCAAACCCTCTCACAGAAGAAACACACCTCAAGGGCGTAAGCTTCTCAATTATGCTATAAATAGAGTGTGTTTTTCACACATTAGAGGGAGGAATGTTATGTAGTGTAGCTTTTAATTAATTGTCTTTTTCAGCTTAAAATAGTTAGCTTATTGTATTTCCTTTAAAAAATGCCTTGTACTCAGTTTCAAGTTTTAAGGAAAGTTTAAGTTTTATTAAAAATCTGTTTAATGTTTATGCAACCTTATGTTTGAAAATGTTTTGATAAGCTCAATAGTTCTGTTTATCTGTTTTACTAAAGCAATATAAACTATTATATAACTTATAAGTGTTTAAGAAAATTTCACTAAAATTCCACCCTTAAATACCTCAGCTTAACTTGGAAGATAAGCCAAACTTAGAAGGGCTTATATGACCATACTAGCTTGTTTTCACAACAAGTAGAGCTTACTTGCTAAAGCATTAAGACAGTTTATTCCCTTGTTTTGGCAAAGGGTTTTGTAGTTTTCACTTTTCATGTTTTAGCTTATTTACTGTTAGCTTATTTTAGTGCTCATCTCTGCTTTTTTTACTGCTTATTTATGCTTATTGATGCTTGCTTATTGTTTAAATTTTCTTTGTTCATGCTTTTAAATAAAACTGTCCTATTTAACTTAAAAACTGCTTATGTTAGTAGCTTTTGTATAAGGTGCTTATCAGCTGTTTATAATTGCTTATTAGACCTTATATTGTTTGTTGTTATCTATTTTTTACTAAATATTAGCTTTTAAAACGTGAAATCAAGCTTTAATAATGGTTTTTTAACTTTTTAAAGGGGTGTTTGGGATAAGCAGCACTAACCTTAGTTAGTGCTGTTTGACCACTCATTGGTCTTTAAACCAATTTTGAAAAGCTTTAAATAAGCCTTATAATCTGTTTTCAAAAGTTTTCATAGTTTACATTTAAGTTTTAAGGTAGTTTCTATCCAAGTTTAGAATATGTGGTGTTTAAGCTTATTCGTACTATTTATATTTAATTTTTTCTTAAAAGTTGTTTTGAGGTCTTGTCTTATGCTTGGTTTGATTCTAAATGCAGTAAAAATGGTTTTGGGTGGGTAAGTATGCATTTGCTTGTAAGATTTAAGTCATCATAATCTTTTTTTTTTTTTTTTTTTTTTTTCTATGTCAAAGTGTTGGTTTCAGTTTTTTAAAGGCTTATAAAAGTTACTTTTCAATCTCAGGATTAGATAAGTAAATGGAAGTTTTAGGTTCTGATAATTAGGACACAAGCTTATTGTTGTATAAGCTTAATCTGTTTAAGCTTGGTTTAGGATTTAGAACTTATTTAGTATCTTATTATTAGGGCTGCATTTAGTCTTTTAGCCCTTTTAAAATCTTTTTAAAAAACCAAAAACATAGGTTTTAGCTTAAACTGCATTTTTCATCAGCTTTTATCTAGTTTAATTAGTGTTATAAAATGCTTATTTCTTGCTGATTCTAGGTCCTTGTAGTTCAAACTTAATCTGTTTAAAACTTTTAGTCTTTAGTTTTAGCTTATTGAGTCATATTTTTTTAAGCTGTAGTAGTCTTTTAAAATCAAAGCCAAAAACAAGTAGAAAGTCTGTATTTTCATTTAGTTATTCTTTTCCAGTTGCTTAAATTCTTGCTTATTTGTGTAACTAGCTTGTAGCACACAAGTTATTTTTAGTTTTCAACTTATGATAAGTGCTTATTTGTCCTTAAATTTAAGCTCAAAGTTGGTCAAAAATGTTTTTTTTTGTGTCTGCTGTCTAAGTGGTTTTAGCTGTTGTTCAGCTTATTTTATTTGCTTATTTTAAGTCATTAGTGCCTTTTTAGGTTTAGTAGAAGATTAGTTTTAGCTTATTTGACTTTTCTCTTGCTTTGTGGACTTAAAAAGCCAAACAGTTTAGCGTGTTTGCCATTTGGCTAAAAACCAAATCTATCACTTTAAGTAGCTTATTTCTGGCTTTTAGTGCTTTTTAGAAAAAGTTTCTTTTTTAAAGTTGCTTATTTTGGTCTTATATTTAATTGTTTTAAAAAGAAATAAAAAAAATGTTTGCAAAAAGGTAAGGTCCAGGACTTGAACTCGAGACCTCAACCTTAACATCACCAACACCTTAACACACCACACCTCTACCATCTGCGCCCTTGGGTCTTTTCTGTTAGACCCTTGGGGCATTTGGTATTTAAGAGTCCCTTTGTTTTGCAGTTTTAAGCTTTCAACCCTTTGGGCTTATTTCCAGCTTATTGAGAAAAGCTATTGGACCCATTTTATTTTTCCTAGGATTAGATTAGTTCAAAGTACTTTTCGTGATTTTTTTAGATTTTTCTAAATTAGTTTAATTTTTTTATAATATTTTTAGATTAAATCTGGTTTTAATTCATAATAAATAAAATAAAAGTCAAAAAAATATAATTCTTTTTTCTAAAATTATTTTTAATAATTTAGGACTTTTATAAATTAGATTTGCCTTTTTAGGGTTAAAATTTGATAATTTAGGTTTTTAATAGTCGCGTGTTTTTTTTTTTTTTTTTAGGATTCCCGTTAACGTTTTTTCATTTAAATCTTTAATTGCATTTAATTGTTGCTTGCCTTTATTTGTTTTTTTGCATTAGTAGAAATAGAATCCAAATTAAAATTCGATTATTCAAACACGCGATCACAAACCAAAATGAGATTTTCAATTCACGCCTCGTCGGGATGCGACTCGGGAGGTTTTGAATTTTTCTTTGGTTAAAAGTAATTTTCTTAAAAACCTTACGGAATACTTTCTCTTACTATTATTTGATATTTTAGTTTTAATTATATATTAAATATATATTAAGTATTTATTATATATACTATAAGCTAAAGCACTAAATTTTTGGTTACGTTTGAAGATTAGTGTTTGAAGATCCTTCCCCCTGAAGTTATCGCTTTCATTTGTGAATATTTTCTTCTATTATCAAGTAATCAAAAATACCAAAAGTTTTTTGAAAAACAACAAAAACAACCTTTGTGTCACTTGTGAAATTGGCTCACCTTTAGATTACAAACTATAAGAGAGGTATAAGGAGGGTTGATCCTACAATCTTCAACCTGAAAGGAGAAGGTTTTTAAAACGCTTCGCGCTTACCCGCTCCTCCGCTTCTTTGTGCGTTTTCTAGAGAGCTACCGTACACTTGTTCGATTATCGGTTACAAAAATATTTTTCTTTTTATTTCTCTTATTTTATTTTTAGTGCATGCGCACCCGCTCTTCATCGAATTTAATTGTCGAATCTTCCACGACTCCGAAACGTCGTAATCGTAGACGTTCCAAGCAAAGAGTCGAACCGTTTTCTCTTGAAGAGACTTCCGTAGTTACGATGGCCGATCAACGTACTATGGCGGAATTACTCCAAGCACCCACCGAGGGTTACGGAGATGCTATCGTTATTCCCGCTATTCTCGCGGAGAATTTTGAGCTTAAACATGGTCTTCTAAATCTTGTAACTTCAAAACAATTTTACGGATTTGAGAAAGAAGATCCTCATGCTCACATTCGTTGGTTTAACAAGATTACTTCCACGATTAAGTATAAAGATGTGCCTAATTCGTCGATTAAGCTTATGCTTTTTCCATTTTCTATCGAGGGGGCAGCCCGGATTTGGCTCAAAAAAGAACCCCCTCATTCTATTCTTACTTGGGAAGACCTTGTTTCTAAGTTTATTAACCAATTCTTTCCTCCTTCCAAAACTACAAATCTCTGAAATGAAATCACAAATTTTCAACAAAACTTTGAGGAAACGTTTAGTGAGGCATGGGACCGTTTCAAGGATCTCCTTCATGCATGCCCACATCACGGTTTTATGGAATTACATCAACTTGATATTTTCTACAATGCTTTGACCCCAACAGATCAAGATTCTTTGAATGCCGCCGCCGGTGGTAATCTTTTGACTAAAACTCCTCGAGATGCTTTGACAATTATAGAGAATAAGTCGAAAGTTCGCATTTCACGAAACAAACCGGTTGTTTCCAAAGTGAGTGCTAATACTTCTTCTTCTACCACGGCATGTCCATCGGAGATGGCCGCTCTTACTGATGTCGTTAATGCTATGCTTCGTCATGTTAAGACCTCACCTCCCTAGACCGTTCAAGCAATTTTTGAAAGTTGTGTGACTTGTGGTGGACCGCATCCCTACTATGAGTGTCTTGTCGCCGATGGCAACACTTTCAATGCTTCTGTAGCCGCAACAACCTATAATTAGAATCAAGGATATTGTCCTCAAGGAGACTAGAATTATCGTGCTAGCAATCAAATAGGACCACCTGGTTTTCCTCCCGTGCAAAATAATCAAAATCGTTTCAATGAAAATCATGGGTACAATCAGAACCGAGGAAATAATTTCAATCAAGGTAACCAGAATTATCAAGCTCTGCCTCAAGTTGGACCTTCAAACGATCTCTCAAACTACATGAAGACAAATGACGTTAATATGAGAGTAATGCAAAATCAAATAAGCAATATGAGGATGGAATTAAAAAAAGAGATGGATACTACGTTGAGTAGGCAGAACAATGCAATCAAGAATGAGTTAAGGAATGAGTTAATGAATGATATTAAGAACATGATGAGTAGTTTTTTTCAAATGAATATCGCTTCCTGTTCGGGTTCGAGATCACTTCCCAGCAACACCGTTGCTAACCCGAGAGGTAACTTGAAAGCAATCACCACCCGAAGTGGTATTTCTTATTATGGACCTCCAATTCCACCTCCTTTCTCGCCTCTTCCCAAGGTGATAGAACGGGAAACCGAGGTAACAAAGGATACGGTGCAACCAAGTACCGAAAACATCTAACCTCCGGTAGTCTAAAATCAAGCTCTAATTGATGAGCCCGATGTTGCTCGTAAGCCTAAACCGTCTATACCTTATCGTTCAAGAGCTAACAAACAGAAGCTCCATGAAAAAAATGATAATATAGCCTCGAAATTTGTTGAAATCTTTAGGGAATTACATTTTGAGCTCAGTTTCGCGGATGCTCTTCTACATATACCAAAATTTGCTTCAATGTTTAAAAGTCTCCTTAATAACAAAGAAAAATTGTTTGACTTAGCTAAAACATCGGTGAATGAGAATTTTTCGGCGGTTATCCTAAAAAAGTTGCCCAAAAAACTTGAAGACCCCGACAAGTTTCTTATTCCATGTGATTTTTTGGAGATAGTTGAATGCTTAGCCTTGGCCGATCTTGGTGCAAGCATCAACTTGATGCCTCTTTCCATAGGGAAAAAGCTCTCACTCCCTAAACTTACTCCTACTCAAATGATTCTTGAACTTGCAGACCGATCGACTACTAGTCCATCCGGTACTACCGAAGATGTCTTTGTAAAAGTAGGACAGTTCCATTTTCCGGCCAACTTCGTAGTCGTTGATTATGTTGTTGATCCTCGAGTTTCCTTAATTCTTGGGAGACCCTTTTTGAGGATGGCACGTGCTTTGATTGATGTTTACGGTGAAGAATTAACTCTTCGAGTTGATGATGAAGCCATAACCTTTAAAGTTGGTCAAACTTCAAGATACTCCTACAATAATGCTAAATCGGTTAATCGAATCGATGGCATCGACGTTTCATGTGAGGAGTATGCTCAAGAAGTGCTCGGATTTTCAGATAGTTCTACGAGTGGCAATCCTACTCCGTCTTTAGATTCTACGAGTGGCAATCCTACTCCGTCTTTAGATCCTATCCTTTCTACTTATTTCCTCTCTTTTACTCCTTTTGAGGGAGGTGACTTCATTTTTGAAGAGATCAAGGCTTGTCTTTCAAATGATTCAATTCCACCAGGAATTGATGATGCCGACTTTGACCCGGAGGGAGACCTTCTTCTACTCGAGAAGTTATTAAACGATGATCCATCATCTCCTCTCCTTCTGAAAGAACTTAATTTTGAGGAACTTAAATCGATTAAATATTCTATTGATGATCCTCCGGAGCTTGAGCCCAAGGATTTACCGTCTCATCTAGAATATGCATTTTTAGAAGAAACCGATTATTTACCCGTCATAATCGCTAAAAACTTAAAAGATGAAGAAAAGGCCGCCCTTTTAAAAGTTATTAAGTCATACAAACGGGCCATCGCATGGAAAATTTCTAACATTAAGGGTATCGACCCTAGTTTTTATACTTACAAGATCTTAATGGAAGACGACTTCAAACCGGCAGTTGAACATTAAAGAAGGGTGAACCCGAAGATTCATGAGGTTATCAAAAAGGAAGTTATCAAACTCCTTGATGTTGGATTGATTTACCCTATCTCTGATAGCCCGTGGGTGAGTCTCGTTCATTGTGTACCTAAGAAGGGTGGCATGACTGTAGTTGAAAATGAAGATAATGAGTTGATTCCTACAAGACTAGTTACCGGATGGCGTGTTTGTATAGATTACCAAAAGCTTAATGATGCGACTCATAAAGACCATATTCCTTTGCCGTTTATGGACCAAATGCTAGAAAGACTCGCGGGAAATGAATACTATTGTTTTCTAGATGGTTTCTCAGGATATTTTCAAATTCCCTAAAAATAAAAGAAAAACCCGCAAGACCAAGAGAAGACCACCTTCACTTGCCCTTCCTTCAAGGAATGGGACGATTTGCCTACCGACGCATGCCCACCACCGCCCCCCCCTCCTCCCCCCCCCCCATCGCATCACGAAACAATAACCACCGACGAAAAAAAAAAACGACAAGAAAAGGCAAAACAAACCCCCCCCCGCCGAGCAACACCGCCGCATCACCACCCCCCCACCAAAACAACCCCAAAACTAAAAAACCACCCCCACCGATGCCCGCAAACACCTCAACCGCACCCTACCCCCACCCCACACAAACTAAAACAAAACCCATTTTCGCTTATTGTAAATGCTTTCGAGCACGATCAAAGGCGCATGATGGCTATTTTCCACGAATGATCGAGAAACGATGAAGGTCTTCATGGATGATTTCCTTCGTACCCTTCGGGATTCTTTCCTCGTCATTTCCTCTCCCATTTAGACAAAATCTCAACGTGCGAAGACACAAATTAGTTCTAAATTGTAGAAAATGCCCATTTTATTATGAAAGAAAAGGCATTGATCTCGGCCATAAGAATTTCAAAGTCCGGGATTTGAGGTCTTTAATGGGATGTCTGGGATAGTGTTTGAGATACCGATTACGTTTCTGTTGAGTATAAAAATTGAGGTATGTTATATTAGCATGACTTGCCTCAGTTTAGGGTATTTGGGATTGTGTTGCAAAACTGATTATGTGTTTGGAAGGCGTCGTTATAGCTAAAGTTTCAAATCTGTTTTATTTTCTCTCAAAAAACGTACATAATCACTTTTTACTATCGGGTTGCCAAATGTTGTTTTCTTTTCTACTCAAAATGTAATCCAAACACCCCTCTAAATGTTGTAAAGGGTCCATAGCCGATTTTTAGATCGATTTTCTGTATCATATTTGTATGTGTGTGTCTCTCTTCAGAACGTGACTTGGTAAATTTTGTAACCGGAATTGAAATGAATGGGAGTGGATCCATATTGTATTTCACAGCTTCTTTGAGATAAATTCTTCTTATATTATCATTCCAGGCGATTGTGAAGTGTACATTCGAGCTTCTTCAAAGGGTGAACCATTTACTATAAGGGAGGTTAGGGCTTGGAAAACTTGTCAAGATATCTGGTATTGTGACTCGCTGTTCGGATGTAAAACCATTGATGAAGGTTGTTGTTTACACATGTGAATAGTGTGGTTTTGAAATATATCAGGTATGCAAGCATGTAAAATTTAAATTGATAGTTAGTGTTGCTACTAGTACTTGCTTTGCGTATTGATGCTTTGAATGACTAGTGGTGTTTTTGCTTACTGATTCTTTGTTAAAAATGACTAGTGGTGAATTCATTATAAGATTATGCCATGATTATTATCAAATGTATCTTGTGTAACAGATAAGCATGAGCATGATTTATTTCTTAAAAGTTTGATACTAAGTTAACTGCTGCAGTGATGTTAATTGTCAATGTGAATAGCTACTCCTACTTTGAAAGGTTCTTATATATGAATTGGCTTCATTAGAATTTTCTTTATATATGAATGGCTACTCATACTTTGAAAGTGGTTAAGAATTATATATTAATGGCTACTGGTACTTGAAAGTGTTTTAAGACTTTTAGTTATAATGCACGGGTCACTAGTTCAAGTCTTCAAATGTCTTTTTTTGCCAACTGTTATATGGCTTAATTTGTTTTTTCTTATTCATACAGCATGATTTTAATGGTTACATCCATCATGAAGCTCTCATTAAAGACTAATACCTTTCACCTTTTACTTTCTATTAAATTCTGAGATGTGGAAAATATGTTTGACACTAGGTTATATCTAGCTAAAGTGTGCTATAATATTAGCTGTAGTTTTTATTCAATATAGGTAAAGAAAATAGAGTTGCTTCACATATATCTATACTACTGATGATAGTTAACTTGCACATCTTTGGTGCCGCCAACTTACTTAAGACCTGTTGTAAACTATTTTGTTATGACCTGATGTTTTACAAAAGACATGCAAGTATCTTAGTTATAGCTACATATTATGAGGTTAAAACATAGTTACAATCTAATGTAGAGATAAGCTCATGTAAACTTCTATAAACTATCTACAATCTACATGTAAATCCACATGAGTGATCGTTTAGGGCTACACCAATAAGAGGGATATTATTTTACATAGTAGTATTTTTAAAAACTACTGATACAATTACATTTAAATCAATCCCAACCCACCTTTTACCACATATAACATATCAGCGTTTAACATATCAGGTGCATGTTGTGGGTGATTTGTTTCATGTTTCGTAGTTGTGAGGCTTTTTACTTTTTTTGGTTAAGTGAATAATATTATGTTACTGTTAAAATTAAATAGGTTTTGATATCTTATGTGTGTGGGTTGTATAATTGTAGGTGGTAAGTGAGGATGATGCGTGAAGATGATCCTTGATGATTTAGATTATCTACTTCGACTTTACTTCTTATTATTCCATTTCCATGTAATAAAATTTGGAAGACTATTTTGGATGATGTTAACCTTGATCTAAGTTAAAACTTTTGTTATATATATGAAACTTCTTAATGGTTTTACCTGCTACGGCTTTGACTCATTAATCTCTTATACGTTGTTTTTTATATAATGTTTCATTAGAATTGTTCTTAAAAGCTACAATTGTTT
>BQNB010080749.1:0-26750 GCA_026074375.1 Tanacetum coccineum
GTAAACGCGTAAAACCCTAAAAATAAATTGTGAATTACATAATGTCATACAATGACCTAAAACACGAGGTGTTATAGTTTCAAAATAAATGATCTAAACACCTGAAAGATCACACATAAACAGTTAAATAAACCGTTATAAACCGGTATCCAAGAAATTCAATCCTTATTTCTATAACCTTGTACCGGATCAGCTTCAAAGAAACTCAATCTTGGTTTCAATGAATCAACTAGATCAGTTTAATAGAAACTCAATCTTGGTATCAAAATAAACTGATCTGAACAACTGTTTTTAAAAATCGCTATAGATCTGGAGTGTCAAATCTGTAAATTTATAAATATAAAATATGTTAATACTAATTAATCCGATTCAACAAAAGTGTTTTTAATTCTGTTACACATAATATGTTTTAAGATTATAGGGAAACATGTACACTTTATTAATATAAATCAAATTATAATTCAATAAATAAATTAACAAAAAATAAATGACAGAAAATTAAAGGGTTGATTGCTTAAGAATGTACTATACTTGCCACTTTTTGTCATTGTATGTAGACAACTATTTTTTTGCCATTGTGTCGTTCAACTTTTAAATTCGTGCTATTGTGTGTATTTTGTGACCATTTTACCCTCACTTTTTTCAAAATTTGAAGGGTAAAATAGTCATTTTACATGCAGAAATAGTCGTAGAATACACACAATATCACGAATTCAAAAGTTGAGCGACACAATGGGAAAAAAATAGTTGTCTATATACAATGCCCAAAAGTGGCAAGTATAATACACTTTTAGGTAATTACCCCAAAATTAAATAGCATGTAAAAAGGGGTAGAAGCAGAAGACAGACACTATATAATGATAAGTAAATAAAATAAGTAAAAGGTTATGGAACGAGGCTCGTGTTTAACACGATTCCCTTAAAACAGATTCGCCGTTTGTTTCCCACGGTACAACGTCCAAAGCTGTTGTACAGCCGGACCTGACAAACTTGCTTGAAAAATCATGAAAGCAGTCGTACATTTCTGATCGAAAGGATTGCTGGAACTTGGTTGCTATGGAGCTGTATTTTTTGGTTGTAGTAAATGAATGAGAATTATGGTTATATTTATACTGAAAACTTTTCTTGTTTTCCAAGATTAAATAAATACCATAATTAGACAAATCTATTAAAACTAATACAGGTTTTCCATATCTTTTATAACATAAAATTATTCTGTAAATATTCTGTAAGACTTGTTTAATAAGTCTATTTTGAATAAGTCTATATCTATTCTTAAAATAGATTTACAGAAAATTCTGGATAAGATACCCATCCTCACTTTCCATCTTGGGCGATGTAGGAGGATAAATTTCCCATATTTTGTGTTTTAAGTGTCACACTTTAAGACACGATATCTCATTCATATTATTTTTATTTTGGACATACTTTAGTTCGTTGCGAAGCTCTCTTCAAGGAGAATGCAAAACTACAAACTAATATAAATATATATAATATATATTAAATAATGTCTAAACTTTGCAAAAAATCATTTTGCAATACTATTTTTCCAACACTTAACATCCACGTCGTTCCTTAATAGTTGCGGCAAGAGCAACCAAACACCAGTAACAACTACAAATAGGGGCGGAGCTTAGTGTTAGCCACATGTGGCACGTGCCACACATAGATTTAGCCAACAAAGTGTATAAATTTTTAGAGGTTGATAGCATTTTGAAAGTGCTACACATAGTTTGGAGGCAGAGATGCATAAAATGAGCAAAAAATATGAGGTTGAACTTGGTTTCAGAGTTTGAATATAAAGAAAGATGAAGATGATAAGAAGAAGATGATGAATAGTAATTTTCAGGGTTTTGTCTATTTATTATGTTAGTTTTTGTGTCTTACTTGTACTTGTTTGACTGCAAAATATGTAGATATAGGAGTGCATTGGACTTTTGAATGTGTTTATGTTTAAAACACATAAAAACTAATGAAAATAATGATTGTACTAGTATGTAGTTATTTGGTATATAGAACCGTTAACAAACCATCTTATTTAAAGTTATACTATTTCTCTATAATTTATTTATATAATTTTAATGGGAGGTGATTTGTACACACATTCTTTTTTACATCCACTATTAAATATGCATTTATGTGTTGTACTGTATACATCAGCGGGTGTACTTTTATAGTAGATGGCAAAAAAATGTGTGTACAAATCACCTCCCAGTTTTAATTCATCGACAGTAAACAATCATGGATTCATGAACTAAAACCTCAAAGATAATAGTTTTACTCAAATTAATGAACAACTAAAGCTAAAAACTGTCTGCAAAATAAAGCGAGCAAAAAATTATGCCACACGCTGTTTAAAATCCTAGATCCGCCACTGACTACAAATGTCATCATAAGCGGCCCTGACACCTTCCCATGTAACCGGAACCTACCATTAAATGTACTCTTTATTGCCACTTCAGTATCTGTACACACACCATGTAGTGTAAAAAACGTCACCTCCTACGTTGGACGACCACATGTCAAATATAGATACATTAACTCATGCATTAGCCCAGATAGCATAAAAGTCATGAAAATCGCAGACATTTGGCTCTACAGCTTACCAATAATTGGAATCGTGACCTCACGAATTGATTGTACACAATAGGGCGGAGGATGCCACTTACCACAAGGTTCCAACGTCGTCCCCAAAAATCTTGTAAGGATGTAGCTAGGTAAGGTTCATTGAACTGCGGTTTAATTTTAAACTTGAATCCAGTAAAAATCTTAACATATAAAGCGGTAATGGCGTAAGATAACTCAAGACCTAAGTAGATATGGCAAAAATAGAAACCTAGAATCACATTCTGGTTGATGTTATTATTATATTGATAAGCAACTACAATTGAAGTGAGGATCAAAACATTAAAAGTTAACAGGATTGGTTTGTGCGATGAGCCTTGAGCTTGAGCTGGAGCTCTTGTTGTCGCTAGAACTAAAACTAGAAATGAGATTCTTTCTAGGGTTTCTTTATAGTTAATTGGAAATAGAGCAATGGAGACGAACTTGAAGAATGGTAAAGGCGACCTAGAAGCTAAAGAGTCACGGTTGAAAGCATAGAGTAATAGTTTGAAGTTAGCAAGCCAAGTGAGGTACTAGAAGGTGATGAGGGTGAAATGGATTATGGAGAGTGGAATCGGGACGATGAAGAAAATGATGATGACGGGGAGAACTAAGGTGGTGTTTGAATATAACTTAATCGGCTTAATATGAAAAAACTTAATTTATTAAGTCACGTGAGAAGTTGTTTGTTTTTAACTTAATCAAAAGAAATGACTTAAAATAAAAGTGATAAAATTGAGGGTCTCCACATTCAGTCATCCGTTAATTAACACGACTTAATGAAAAAAATTAGACAAACATGCCCTAAGAGTAGCCTCGAAAATTTACTGATTATTCGAATTGGAATCAAGTAGCAGTAGGAAGTAGCTAAGATGGCAAGAAACCATACATGGATTAAGGTTTTAAGAGATTTAACAAATTCCCTTTCTTTGTAAATTTGGAAGGAACTTTACATCATATTTAAATTGTATATTGTCCTTTTCTAAAACGCTGTTTTCTCATTTTTCATAAATATTACTTCATTTTCACGACTTTAAGTATCGTTTTGTTTGGTCTAATAATAAAGGTCGGAGGTCTTCTGAAAAGCAGCCTCTCTACTTTTAGTTAAAGATAAGGTTGTCTACATCCCACTTCCTCTATACTTTGTGGAAGATGGGATTGGTTACAATTGCTTTTTTTATGCTTCAAATAATTTAAGTTGATTAAACCTAAAGAATATGCAATTTCCCATTAAACTTTTTATATAGCTATGTTTTTTTTATAGTAAGAGGGAATACGTCATTAATGAACAGATAATACAATATCTTTCAAAACTAGAACAGACACACACTTGGATGTAACACCTCGCCCCGAAACGGGCCCGAATGTTACATTTACAGAACCAAAACATATGCAAGTGGAAGACTTTACTAAAAATGGGTGGCAAAATTACACAAGTTACTAAGGCAATACAAAATCTAGAACGTAATCATTGTCTAAGCGAACAATAAATCCATTACTCCAATAGCTAATCAACTTCTAGTGTAGATTTTGTATGCTAATCATCAAGGTAATTCGATATGAGCTCCTATGCACTCTCACTAAAAACCCAGCTTTCCCTGATTATCTGCCGCGAAAAAAGAAATGCGGCTGAGCTAAATAGCTCAGTGAACAGATATAAACAAAACAGATAGATCAATATGCATAAGTAAATGAAATGGAATCACCATAACTTAGGTACCAAAGATCTCATATATCATAAGAGTTGAACGGAATAGGTAGCCAAACGAAATAGATAGCCAAACTAATAGGTATCCAAACAAAATAGGTAGCTAAATGATATAGGTAGCCAAATGAAACATATGGAAATGCCCCACAAGCTTAAAACAAAAGTCTAAAGCATGCCACCCACTTAGACTAAATATCACATATATATCATAGCAAGTTGTACAAGGGAGTTGCAATCTCCACATGTACCAAAACGAATTATGCAATGGGGTATTGGCACCACACTAAGCCATGCACCAAAACAAAACGAAATAAAGTACCTAGGATGCATCCATACGCTCCTTGCAAATCAAATCATATATGGCCAAGTGCATAATAGAGCACATAAAACAAAAGAGAACGTTGTGGACTGATCACACCGCCACATATAGTGCCACCACGCCCATTGGGTGCCTCAATGGTTTTGCGGCCATAGGTACCTCCGAATGGATAAGTTAGCTACTTTCGGGCATCGGTACAAAACAAAGGGTTCATATAACATATCGAAACAAAACAATATTATGTCCAAAGAACAACATGTCTAAACAAAACGGATAAATTCATATCATGTCAATGTCAAATGTAGCACGTTGTCTCAAACGAATTTTAAGGGTCCAATCAAATTATCAAATAGTAGCAACGAATACGAATCAAAGGTTAGGGAAACCATATATAGGAATTCACAGGTGCAATAGATACGGATCGAATGTCATTAAGAATCTTAAAAAGAAATGAGAGAATTATCGTACCTTAAAAAATCAACGTTCTTACTTGGGACAAATCAATCGTACTTACTCCCGCTTCAGATTATTAACATGAATTTAATGAACCAAAAATTACCAAAAGTATTCTTAATATTATTGAGTGATATATTTGCTTGCTTTTATACTTTAATCAATATTGGGTTTAAATGCTCATTTTACGGACACTGAGCTTTCATGTTAAAATCAGAATTCTTACTTCGGAAGTTGGTTCCACTAGAGTGAAACCTAATTCAATTTTGTTTTTTTGCTATATCATATGACTTGTAGACATTATATAGCCTTAGTATCTTATTTTAAATATTCAAATTTCATATAATGAGCTTAAAAACAAAGATATATATCAACTGTAGTTTATTTAAACGATTATTCATAACAACATATATTGTTTATATTATAAGGTTAGAAATACACATGCATTTATCTAAACTTAGGAGTATTTCACAAATTTATTAAGATCATTTAAAGACCAAACCAGTAAGTTTTATTTACTGATTACCAAACTGATTTGAATTTGAACGTTTTACTTTTTTGGTATCCTTGAAGATCATATCTACATTTTAATATTTATTGACACCTAACTGATGTGACTGGTAAAAGCCATGTATTCACATCCCATATATATAAAAAGTTTTTTATACAAATATTAACCAGTTAATCCATTCATGCAAGGTTCTTTTATAATGAGTTACTCCTTAATTTATATTATCAGTGACCATGTTGAGACTTATTTGCTCCCTTCCAATTACTAAAACTGATATTACTCTAACATGGTGCAAAATAGTGGTTAAAATTTTTAGTTTCACCTATAGTCTACATCTTTTAAAACCTGTAACTAATTTAACCCACTTCTTTTATAAATTCATGTATTTATGGTAGCTAATATGGCAATGGTGAACTTTATGATTAGTGTATTATACAAACAATACAACAACAAGACTAATAACAACGACGTATCAACTGGTGGTTCAAGTATTACCTCAGGTTGCACGTGAAGAGATTGAAACCGAAACAAGAAACGAACGCTAAGAATAAATCGAGACAAAATCAAACCAACACCCCACGAACACGAACAACTAATTAAAGAAACACTCGCGGACCAGCAGAAACTTATTTCCCACCACGTAACAGAAACCAATCCCCATCCCGAACACCAACCTGAAACCGGACCGATAATCGTAACCTAGAAATCGAATAACCAGAACAGAACTCGAACGAAACCAAAACTTTGAGTCCTGCGTGAACCCAACTTGTATTCTGCTACTCCTTAGCTCTTCTTGATTATGCAGACGAATGATGCATTTTGGAACTTGTTTGTGATTTATTGTAAGATCTATTTTATGAAATTAAGTAGTTTGAAACTAGCTTATATGAGTGGGACGTGGGGTAACTGAGTAGCCGATAAATATGGGATATGAAGGAGTTGTTATTATGGACCGAGTATTGTTGAAACCAACTAAGTCAGATGTATATCTTATTTGAATTTTCAACCCAATGATTCACTTAGATTATAATATACTTTAGTATTAGTAGGCTACACCACAAGTGACGTCAACTTAGAAGTTGATAAGTATTATCTTGTTAATTTATTTTGTATATAATATTTATTATTATTATTAAGTTTTAGGGTATTATACTATAACACCCTCATTTTGACAAATATAGCAGCGGAAACGCTCTAATCTAGGTATTTACTTCATAGTCAAACAAATAACCATACTCATTGAAAGACGACTTAAAGTAGGTCGTTTTTGGAAAATTTAGTTTCATTCATTTATTCATCAGAGTTTTTACAAAAAAAGAAGAGGATCCCAATATCTAGAAAAAATAAAGTTTTGGAATGATATACAGTTTAGTCATCTTCAAGTCCGATTCCACTCGTGCATAAGTTGCTCAATTACTGAGATAAACATGCTAAAGATCAAACCATGATTGAGTGTGACGTTAAATCATTAGGTTATGGTTAAACAGTTTGGAATACAATTCATCAATGAACACCCGCATTCCCCCCCCACCGGGGGGTTTTTTTTTTTTTTTACGTTTGTTATTCACCCATAATCGTAAAATTGCAAATTGAATTTCAATTATTATAGAAAATAGTTATATTATCCTAACAGGTCATGACACCGAGGCCTTAGGAAAATAACAATACAAGTTGTTGCCCCAACGGGGTACTTTGCAAAACACCGCATAGGTGATTCAAAATTTTGGAAAGTGCGTTTGGTTTTCCCCATGAAACGGAATACACCGACCGGGGAGTTCACTCCCAAATTTGTTATTTCACAGATTCGTGCTTCACTCCGACAAGAGTAAATTAACGGTTCATTAATAGTGGGTTCTTAATGGAAAAAGTAGGGGTACTTAGGCGATAATATATCAGGGCATACAGTTGATAAAAAGAAAACACTTGTAAATTCCATGGTTTATAGCATGTATCCACCTCACGGGTTTATGAAACATTAGAAGATTTAAAAGCGAGGCTATGAACTCACCTTAACAGTACAAGGAAATCTGATTGATGGCAAAAGTATATCAATGAAATGCGCCCATATAGTAGTACGATGTTATCTACCCGAGCGGGAAAGATTAGTATCAAATGAAAGTAAATCGGCTTACACCTCACACTCCCTGAGGTACTATGTCAGTCTTAGTTTGAATTGTTAAAAACTTGTAAAGTTTTTATCAATACAATATTTCTTTAATTTATTAATTTTTGGGAAATATTGTATTCATGTTCGGGCTTATCATAATTTAGAGGTCATGTAGTAAATGGTTTGAGGAGCCAGGATATTAAAATCGTTAATTCCAGCGAATCGTTAAAAGTATACTCAAAAGAAAACCCCTCATCATAAAATTACCTCTTAGTAACGTGGATTATGATATGTTTTAAGTTTCTTCAAAAGCTAGTGTATGAATAAATTACGTTAAATATTATAATATAAATTGATTTATGGATTTGCGTCGATCGATGATTAATACGTAAATGTGTTGTGGTTTTTAATAATGAGTACTTATAATTTTTATATATCATTTTTAAAAATTTATATATAAATAGTATATATTATTTTTTTTAAGAAGGCAAAAATGTCAATATAGACCCTTGAGTTTATATACTTTAACAAAGTTAGTCTTTTATATCTTAAATTATGTATAACTTAAACCTTTAAACTTTAAAACATAGCAAGTACAGCCCCTCAGAGTTATAACTTTGGAATAATGGCATTTTCAGCCCAAAACTATATAATTTCAAAAATTTATAATATATACCCTTGTGCATGAAAACATTTGGCATTTTTTTAGTCCAAAAATTTATAATTTTTGTATTGTTTTCAAATATATGAAAGTAAATTTTCAGGTTATTGCTATTTGAATAAGCTAAACTAAGTTAGGATAAATAACTTTTTCTGGAACTTTTAGCTTATCAAAAAAATCGCTATTGCTTAATAATAAAAAAATGGGCACGTTTGGTTTAGGAAAACCAAAACGCATGGGTTTGTGATTCAAGGGCTTAAACAAGAGTTAACATATGATCTTACAAGCCTTATGAAAGATTTAAACAAGAGTTATTGAGCTTAATGGAATAAGTTTTTAAGTTACTTGAGCGTATTATGGGGTCGTTTGAGCTCGTATATTAGATTCGTCCTTTTTTATGCTGGAAAAACGACTTAGGGGATTTAAATTTTTTCTTAATCTGGGGTTCAAATTTGCTGAGTTCTTCCTTTTCCCTTTTGATTTTCCTTGATCTTGTTTGTTTAGAGCTCCATTTGAGTGTATGTTTTGGTGTGATGTTGAGGTTTAAGGATGCATTGCATGCGTTTCTTTATATATGGTGCAAGAAACTTGGAGACCCATGTTAAAGCTAGGAGGTGACAAGTTATGGTGCGGGCATGGCTGCAAGGAGTTACAAGGATGATTTACTTAGTGTGCAAGGAGAAGAGGTGGAATTTTTCTTGGTGCTAAGGTGATAGACGAGGGATAGGGAGTGACAAGGGAGGTTGAAAAGAAGCTTACAAGGAGCTTATAAGGTGCTTGTAATGTTTTGTTGGTGTGGGTTTAAACTAGTTTAGAACAAGGGTTTAAGGTGTACGGGTTTGATTAGGGTTGCGGGTTAAGGTTGGGATTTAGGTTTAGGGTTGAACCGAGCTAGGGTTATGGTTTAGGGTTAATTAAGGTTTAGTTTAGTGTTTATGATTAGTGTCTCATTTAGGAATTAAGGGTTTAGTGTTGATTTCGGATTAAGGATTAAGGTTTTTTGTCTTGAGTTTAGGATATTGGGTTTGGATTTGGGTTTATGGTTTAATATGAATGTAGATTAGGTTTTAGGGTTTTAAATGGGTTTAGATGTTATTGCTAAGACAACTTGTAAGCCTTGCTAGAAGATTGGTACAATCGGATTTCAAAAATGGAAGGAAATGAGTTTATTTGCATTTCATGTAGTGATGAGTTGTATCATGAGCTTAGAAAGGTTGTACTTAGGGAGTTTAGGAGGGGGAATTCTTATTTGGAATTCTAGCTGGGAACACTTTTACACAAGTCTCATGGACTTGTATATTTGAATAGCATGAAAAGATTGCCCAAAATTAAGGTTTTGGTATAAACATTGATACATAATGTTTGATTTATAATGATATGTTATATAGATAACATATGAGTATTTGAATGTATTGCTTAACATATTATGATATTCATTGGACATATGTGGTCATAGATTTGGTATTGGTGGTTGCATGCGCTTGTTCACTTTAGTTATGTAAATAATGTTACATAATGGTTTGAAATAAAATGAAAAATTTCCCTGTAAAAAGGTGACCATAAAGTAATAGATAGATAATATCTTGATAAAAATTTAAGGTTGTTATATTCCATTGGTGAAAATTTAGGGTTGTTACATCCTCTCACCCTTACAAAAATCTGGTCCTAAGATTTAGTTAAATGATAGAGTGTTTAGTTGCGATAGATAATGAATGACTATTTCATAATCTGGAAGAAATCTAGAGGCAATGAATGCTGAAGAAATGGAATTTATTCGTACAAACGGATCACAGATTTGAAAGAATATTGTTCGTACGTATGCCATATATTTAAGCCTACTCATTTATAATTTGTCACATACAAACAGAGGCGTCCCAGTCCTTGTAACTGAGAATTTATAAACTTATGGTTCGATGGTTTATAATTTCCTTATTGAATTGAAGAAGCATCCTAATTCATTTTAATAAGATGATTATAAATCATCCTACCTAAATATCGACACAGGATATGATATTAAAAGAATGTCATGTATTGTTTTGGAATCATAAGAATTAATGAGGATAATAGTGAGACGTCAATCGCGTTGATGCAAGATGTTATAAGATGAGTATTTTTGCTGTCATTTTCCAATTAGCCGATAATGCAGTGAGTTACACGTGGATGTACGTGTTTTCAAAAGTATGAGGCGAGTATTCCAACTCAGAGTTGAATATAAAAGAACTAATGAGATTGATAACTATGTCAAGTTTGCATTATTAAAATTGAATGTACACGAAGAGGTAGGGAAGACCATCGTTTTAAAGAAGATTTTAGTAGGGACCTATGATTCTGAGGGTTATGGGGCTATTTTGTTCTAAGTCTGAATCATCTTAACCACTTCTTGATTGGAGCTAGGTTAGATCACTCAAAGTTCTGTTATCAATTGCTTTAACCAGGTCTTGAGGGTGGCCAATGCTACAGGTTTGTTGATTTCCTCCAAGATTCATGAGGACAATCTAAAGAATGATATTCAATCCAATTTTTATTTTGTTCCTTTTAAAAAATGTTAAAGTTCAAAATAATGGCATTGTGATATGATCCTTTTTGAAGTTTATACTTTAGATTGGAGTTGAAAAATCTCGTGAGTCATAAAAATTCTTATGGTGATATAGTCATATCTTAAGTTCTTACCAAACGTTTCATATATATATATATATTGAAGTCATCTGACCTAGATACTTATTTTGGTATCAGTTCCAACAATGTTTCGTTTAATTGAGGCAATATTTACCCGACATCCTTTGTCTTTTCATTGATGAAAATCGGGGGTTATAGGCCTACTATGCTTCTACTGCGCCACTCTAATTCCATTCTAATTTATTTGGTTTTCGGGGAAATTAGTCTATAAAATTTAATGATTCATTAAAGGGGTAGTCAGGTGGTGATGTGTTTGACCTAATTGGTGACGTTGTTCTTAATGATGAAGACGAAGATAACGAGAAATGGCATATATGATATGTTGAAATGGTAAGGTATAATGGAATTACAACTTTATTTATGGATAACTTATCTTACATATCTTACATATCCCAAAATCTGACAAGTGTTGATACTTATGCTACGTGTCTTTAGATCTTAAACAAAAGCGGTAAGGATAAGATTTCAATCTAGTAGTCTTGGAGTTTACGAAGTGTGTCTCATAAGATTCTTCATATATAATTGATGGCGATCTTAGATATCCTCAAGGGTTATTTCTAAATCAGAAATCCTAAAGTGAACAAAAGCAATCTTCTAGTTTAAGTATCTGTGTACGGGCTTCCTTAAGTTTGGTTTTTACTTCATCAAAATCTCTTGGTATGATTATCCAATCATTAACAAGTCTTTCTTCTATTTTTTCAATATAGTGAAAAGAGAGTTCTTTTAAGTAATTTAAAATACTTTCTATCTGTTTCTCATGGTGTTTTATACGCATCTTAATAGAACTTTTTCCTAATTCATATATCTGAGGTGGGGTAGGAGTATAAGTTGAGAAAGTTGGCGGGTACTAAGGATGCAGGCTTTTTCTTCTGAAGTAATGGAATTAAGTGATAACATAGTTAAGGAAGAAGATTGGGGGGATGGGAATTGCTTCTTAGGTGGCGATAATTCATTCTGGAAAAACAAAAGGAAAAAAAAACAAAATATCGGGGATCAAACAGTAGTGATGATGGTAATACTAGAGATGGAGTTAAAATAGCTGGTGGAGTAATAGGATCTGGTGGTGGAATAGGTGATTCCTTAGCATAAAATGCTTGCATGTCTTTGAGATATGGATTATTATAGAAGGTGAGAATACAGGTGGGATTTCATCATTCTTGGAATTTTCCAAAAAGTCAAAGGAGATGTTTCCCGGCGTAGCTGAGAAATAGTTCGGTAAGGTTGAAGTATAGTCAAGAATATTTGTAGAGGGAAAAGTGCATTCCTCATCAACATCAGATGAGGTAGGATGGGTGAAGGAAGACATGACTATATAATAACTCAGTGAAATAGTAAAAGTTTATTTAGTATAATAGTAGTGTAGTATCTGCCATGCAAATCTTTCACATCTATTATTCTAGAAACGCAGTGACATGGAGGACTTTCTTGAAAATAGAAAAGTAGTTATAGTTTAGGTTTTACCCTTCTTCTCTATAACCATGTGTTCTAATACCAATCTCTAATACCCCTATTTTGACAAAATAGCAGCGGAAGCTAATCTGGGGTATTACTTCATAGTACAATAGTAATAATCATAGAAAATAACTCGTAAAGAGACGTTTTTGGAAAATTTAGTTATCATTCATTTATTCTTTATAGTTTTACAAAAAGAGAGGTCCTAATATCTAGAAACATAAAGTTTGAATGATAATAGTTTAGCCATCTTTAATTCCGTTCCACTCCGTGCCATAAGTGGCTTAATTACATGAGATAAACCTGCTGAAAGATTCAACACATGGGGGGGTTGAGTGGAAAAATTATAGGTTTATGATAAACAGTTTTGAATACAAGTCATCATGAACAGTGGGTTACGTTGTTATACACCCATAATAGTAATAATTGCAATGAGTACAATTATTATAAAAAATAGTATTATTTCCCTAAGCTCGTGACACCGAGGCATTGAGAAAATCATATTCACAATAGGTTAGCCCAATGGGTGGTTTGCCTAAAAACCCCCCCCCCCCCTACCCCCCCGCATATGATTCAAATGAAGTGGTGTTTGGATTACCCTTAGACGGGATACCACCAACAGGAGGTTCAGTCAAAATAGATTTATTACAGGGCATTCGCGCTCACTCCGAAGAGTAATTAATGGTTCATTATAGTGAGGTCTTAATGGCAAAAGTAGGGACTTAGGCAATAATATATCAGGATAGCATACAGTTGGAAAAACACTTGTATTCATGGCTAATAGCATGTATCCCCCTCGCGGGTTTATGAAACATTAGAAGTTTTAAAATGCGAGGCTATGAACTCACCTTAATAGTGAAATCTGATTGATGGCAAAAGTTTGTAAATGAAATACGTCCATATGGTAGTACGATGTTATCTACCCGAGCAGGAAAGATTATTATCAAATGAAAGTAAAACGGCTTCAACATGCAACCTGAGGTAATATGTCTCGTTAAAACTTCGTAAAGTTTTATCATACATATTTCTTTGATTTATTAATTTATGAAAATATTGTATCACTGTTCGGGCTATCATAAATTTTGGGTCATGCAGTAAATGGTTTGAGTAGCCATGGAACACATTAAATCGTAAAATTAGCGAAACTCGTCTAACGTTTATACCAAATGAAAGTTCTGATATAAAAATTTCCCTTGAGTAACGTGATAGATTAGTTTTAAGTTTCTTTAAAAAGTTAGTCGATGATATTTACGTTAAATATATAATTAATTGATTAATAATGCGGTCGTATCAATGGATTAAAAACGATAAAATATGTCAGGTTTTAATAAAATCGAGGTATTTTATTATTTTATTATTTATTTTTATTAATTTACTATAAAAAAATGATAAATTTTTATTATTTAAAGTATGCAAAAATGGCATATAGACCCATTGAATATACTTTTACAAAAGTTAGTCTTTAGATATAAAGGAATTGATATCTTAAAACCTTTTAACTTTAAAACTTGGTAATACAGCCCCTCATAGTTATAACTTTAGAATAATGACATTTTCAGCCCAAAACTATATAATTTAAGAAATTTACAATATATACCCTTGTGCATGAAAACATTTACATTTTTAGTCCAAAATTCTTAATTTTGATTTTTTTTCAATATAGAAAGTAATTGCAGGTTATAGCTTATTATAATAAGCTAAAATAAGTTAGGCTAAAATAACTTTTAGAGCTTATAGCTGATGAGCTTAATGATAAAATAAATGGGCACGTTTTGGTTTAGAAAATCAAAAAACACATGGGTTTTTGATTCAAGGGGGCTTAAAACAAAGAGTTAACATATGATCTTACATAGCCTTATGAAAGATTAAAAACAATTATGTGCTTATGAACAAAAGTTTTTAAGCTACTTGAGCTTATATGGGCCGTTATGAGCTTATTTGGATTTCGTCAAGCTTGGAAACGACTTAAAGGGCCTTCATCTCTTGATTCCTTGGTCTTCATATTTGTTGGTTCTTCTTAATTCTGATCCTTCCTTGATCTTGTTTTAGAGCTCTTTGAGTGTATGTTTGGGTTTGTGTGAGTTTTAAGGCATTGCATGCATTCGTCTTTATATCATGGAGCTAAGAACTTGGGAGACCGAGTTAAGTAGCGAGGTGGCAAGGTATGGTTGAAGGGCACGAGCTGCAAGGGAGTGAAAGGATGGTTTATTTGGTTGTGCAAGGGAGAAGGATGGTGCATTTTTCTTGGTTGCCCACCCTAAGGTGATGACGAGGCTAAGGGTGAACAAAGAAGGTGATAAGTAGCTTACAAGGAGCTTATAGAGGTGCTTGTAATTTTGTGGTGTTGGATTTAAAACTTGGTTTTATAACAATGGGGTTTAAGGGTGTACGGGTTTATTTGGGTTGCGGGTTTATAGGTTTTTATTTAGATCTTAGGGTTGTAACCGAGCTAGGTTAGGGTTTAGGTTAATAATTAAGGTTTATGTTTAGTGTTTATGATTTGTGTCTAGGATGGGAATTAAAGGTTTAGGTGTTGATTTGATTTAGGGTTTATGGTTGGGTTTAGTTTAGACTTCTAGGATATTAGGTTTCAGAATAAGGTTTATGGTTTAATCCGAATGTAGATCAGGTTTTTAGGGTCTAAATGTGTTTAGATGTTGTTGCTAAGAGAGCTTGTAAGCCTTGCTAGAAGAGTGGTACAATCAGATTTCAAAAATGGAGGGAAATAAGCTTATTTGAATTTCATGTAGTGATGAGTTGTATCATGAGCTTAGAAAGGTTATACTAGAGTTTAGGAGGTAAACATATTTGAATTCTAGGCTTGGAATACTTGTACACATGTCTCATAGACTTGTATATTTGAATTGCATGAAAATATTGCCCAAAATTAGGGTTGCGGTATAAATTGATACATAATGTTTTGATTTATATTGATTTGTTATATATATAAATATGAGTATTTTTAAAATGTATTGCTTGACATATTATGATATTCATTTGACATATGTGGTCATAGATTTAGTATTGGTGATTGCATGAGCTTGTTCACTTTAGTTATGTAAATAATATTACATAATGGTTTGAAATAAAATAAAAAAATTCCGTGTAAAAAGGTGACCATATAGTAATAGATAGATAACATATTGATGAAAATTTGAGGTTGTTATATTCTATTGTTGAAATATTAGGGTTGTTACAGGGGCAACCCCTAAATATATATGAGACCGCCAACTTTTATGGGACCGCCCACAGGAGGGAACAAATTTTGCAGTCTTGCCTCTTTTTCTGTATCTTTGACCCTTACCTAAACTATAGCCTCAAGACTTGACCACTTCCATTAATTAGCTTAAAACCCCATCTTTGCATCTTCTTTTACCCAAACCATGGCTTTTCATCTCTTCATTTTTAAGTCCACACAACTATTCACACTTACTCACTTCTTTTCTCTTGTACCTTTTTCACTTTCATCATTAATGTCTTGCTTAAACCCTCCTCAAAACTTCTCTAGGAAACCTATAATGTCGGTGAGACAAGTTTAGAGGCGAACAACACTCACACAAAAATCCCCTCCTTACTCTTAAAATTACGTCAGCCTCACTTCCTCCAAGGGTCAATCCTTAATCTTCTTCACCACCTTCCCACAATCCACTTAGAGACCAAATGATTGAGCAACTTCACAATGTCTCCTCTATTCTTGAATCCCTAACTCAAAACAATACCCAATGCTACTTTCATGAAACCACCTTCACCACCTAATCACCCTTGATCCACCAACCTTCCTACCAATCCTTAAGTTGGAATTCAACTTGGCTTTTGTCACTGTTTTATAGGGACACTAGAAATCATTTTTACCCTTTGGAAGAAATGAAATAATTCATTTAATTTCTTTCACACGTTCTCATACCTCAATACTTAAACTCCACACACCATTGGGACCCACCTACTCACCTTTTCACTGCCATAATTAAACATTCTAATATGTTTAATTTCTTATAATAATCGGTCAACCATCTTTTGCTTATGTCATCTTCTAGACTTCAAGACTCCATAGTCTAGCTTTATGATTTAATATGTTTTAATGTTATGCTTATCTACTTTATGTTGTATTATTCATACCGTTGAGGTATGAATAAATCTCGTTCTCGTTAGTATTGCTTATTGTATGAGTTTATTGAGCAATGAATGAAACTACTTTGTGGTTCAACTTGCATGGATTGCTATATTGCTACTAGTTGGGAATATATTGTTTTGCACTTGTACTTCTAACTTTATTTTGTAGCAAACAATTTTCGTAAGATCGATCCCTTGGTGCCCCAAACGAGGGGGAGCATACATCAAGAGGGAGTCTTGATATCGTCGACTTCTTTCTTTCTACAACAATTTAATATCTTTCTTTTGAATTCGCAAAAAAGGGGAGGCAATGGAATGAAAAGGGGAGACTGGTTTAAAAACCAAAATAATGTCTTTAAAACCGTTATTTATTTATATATTTCGACCTCTCAATGTTTTGATAATAACAAAATGTTAAAACATTTACGATAAAAATAAACATTTACAAATTATTGATCGTGAAATTCCACTTCTAAGATTAGTGATCACTTAAGGTATGTACAAACAAATCATTAAGCATGTTTAGTGATCAAGAAAAACATTTCTTAACCATCACATTTTCACAAAGTATCTTTTCAAAAATATTTATTAATAAAAGAAAATGTTTTATTTAAATAAAAAAATTTGAAATTTAAATTTCCCCCCACAAAAAGATAAACATTGGAGCAGAGTTTACTCGGCGGCCCCCTTATAGGCCTGGCGGCCCCCAGATATATCTGGGACCGCCAGGACCGCCTGCTGTGACCGTTAAGATTTTTTGCCTATAAATACTGCTCCATTCTTAGCTAAAAATTAACCCTCTTGGCATAAATTTTTCATATATATTTCTCTCTCTAAAAACCTTCTTTCTCTCACTAAAACTCTTAATCACTAATATTCTTAGATCTTGTTTAAAGTGATCTAATCTCTTCTTCTCATCTCTCCTATCCTCTCTATCAAGTGCAAGAGAAAAACATTCGTATTCACCAAGAAACGAATTGTTATTTAGTGATCTCTCATCTATTCTTTTCAGCATCAAAAATCTATTGTAATTATCTTGTGTAATTATGTGATTCGGATTGTGTGTAAATCCTATAGTGTAGATCTTGTGAGTGTATAGTGTTTGTGAAGTGGTAGATTGGTTCTAGCTAATATTTTGGACTCGGAATTTAGGATTAGTGTAGAAAAACATTGTAAGTAGACGTGTAAACGGTTTTCTCCCGCCGGAAGGGGAGCTTCTTGACATAGGAAATCTCAAGTCGGATCTCGGGGAGTGGTGGAGTAAGGCGTAGAAGAGTTCGTTTGCCGAACCAATATAAAATTGTGAGTGTCTTGGTTTGATTTGGTTCTTCTCTCATCTTATATTTTATTAGGTTTGTATTTTAGTACTAGTTTAGATAGTTACATTAATTGATTCATATTGTTGATTTAGTTATAACATACACACTCAAAATCTAGTATTTTGAACCAAACTTTTTGAAGGTAAAAACCCAACTATCAATATTCAACCCCTATCCCCCTTCTAGGTTATCACGATTGGTATGAGATGTATTGACTCCAACTCTGTTGGAAAGGTATGCAAAGTTATCTATTCTTAAAAGAAAAAGATAATACATTTTTTTTTTTTTTCAAAAATTGAAAATAAAATTTTCAAAATTAGAATCTTGGAATCATACCTTCTTTATCACAGCTTCTTAACAAGCTTTGATACCACTTGTTGATCCTAGTTCTTAATGAATCGAATTCCTTAAGTTTATTAAGGTTTAGTTATATTATAGTTAAATTAACACAAACAGTAGGAATACTGTTTTGCATAACGTTATATAAAGATTATGTAGAATCTAATCTTTAATATAAAGAAGTATTATCAATGAAACAGTGATTCAAACAATTTAACAAACAACCTCCAATATTATTAATGAAAATAATATGAATACTCGTATTAGGGTTACAATGACTTGAGTACGACAATGATGTTAATTCAATGTGAATGATTGTGTTCATCTATATGACTTACGACCTCTGGGGGTTGTCTCTGGTGGCGGTGAACCCTAAACACAACATGTTATTAAACGAGTAGGCGTGTTTGCGTATTTTTGGGTACACGTTGGTGGGGCGTAGATAGCTTTGTTATGTACTTCACCCCCCCTACCTAAGTTCACATTACTGATCATATCCAAAATATAACTTATACATATCGTATAAACAGTCTTAACTTCTCAGCAGCATTAATCTTTAAGTAGTAGTAACCTCTGAGCAGTCTTAACCATCAGCAATACTAAGTTTGTACTAGCAGTATTAACTTTTCACTAGCAGTACTAACTTTGAACTAGCAGTGCTACACTTCTGTAACAGCGTACAACTGTTTAACTTAGCGTGTAACTATTAGCATGTTTTTTCATTGAAGTTCTTCAGCAGTACTAACCTCAATTAAGCAGCACTAAATTTAACTAAGCAGCATTAACTTCAATACGAACTTCAAGCAGCATTAACCTGGTGAATGACGCAAGCAGTAAACTCAATAGCAATTAGAAAAGTGCTTTGGACATCTCAATAATCAGGTATTTAGATCCCAACATAAGCTTTGCCCTAACGGTGTTCTCAAACCAAAGACACCAATTGTAATGAAGTGACATATATCCGTTTGTTCTTAGTTAAGTGGAACCAAACTAGATAGGGATAATTAATCTCAATAGATCTATTTATTCACTCGTGCTCACTTAACCAACCAAGTCAGTCATAGGTAATTAACAGTTTATGATAGTTCGGGCAATAGTGGTTTGTAAGCAAAACTTAGGCAACACATAAACATGTAAGACTCACGTAAAGTACTTGTGTCCAATTTAGAAAGCAAACGATGTTTCTTACCCCAAAGTATAAAGCATTTGTAAATCGGTAAAAACGTAGGGCTATGAACTTACCTTAAGCAAATGGTGAATCGATAATCAACGAAGAAGTAATAAAGCCGAGAGATCCTACACGCGACCTAAATAAACGACGTGTCTTAGGAAAACAAAAGATACACGACACTCGTACGAAATGCTCACAAGCGAAAAAGACAATATCCATGTGTTTGTGCTTTAGTTTGTTTAACAAAATGTGACTAAACAATATTATAGAGTTTTTCGTTAAGTTTCGTCGTTTAACCGAAAATTGCCATTTTTACTAAGTTTCTATTTTAGGAAAGTTTTTAGGTTCAAGACGTTAATACCGTCCCCTATATTTGTTAAGTCCATATCTCTAAAAACGCACTTGTGAAACCAAAACATCTATCTTTTATGTCTATCTCACTAATGTTTACTAAAAGTTACTATTTTTAGAAACCTAATGATTTTATAATCCTCGACATCGCATAATAATGTTCATGACGTTTCTAGTGTTCCCGCTTAATAAACTAATGTTTCTATATGTTTCGCCAATGTTTAAAAAGCTCAAATCAACCCAAAAGTGTCTGAAAACCTTATTTAATAATCCAACCAGTAACTACATTATTTGTTTTTCTGAAAAGTGTTTCAAATTTTATTTCGCCATAACTTGGCCGTTTTAAATCCGTTTTTAGTGTTTAATATATGGAAATCTATCTATACGAAACGATCTATCCAAAAACTACTTTCTCAACTATTGAAAACATTTTTATGTGTCCTAAAACCTCATTTACATTTTCAATAAGCAAATTATATTTTCTAATATGTACCATAGACTTGACCATAGACTCAACCATAAGACCGCCATAGTGTCTATTCTAACCTAACTTCTTTTTCGCCAAAACCAACCAACAAAACCACTCTTAATCTAACATAACCTCATCATAACTATTGTTGCAACCCACAAGTTCAATCATCCTTACCATAATGATAATATGTAAATTAAAGAATGCATAAAAGTGTGACTAGTTCAAAACTATATTGTTTATTTTCAAAATACTTGCACAAACACAAAAGGATATATATGAAATATGTTCAATAGTTATATAAAAGAAAGAAATGAAAGTGATGTCAAGAATACACTTACAAACAAATAAGAATGAACAAGGATGAACAACAAGATTCTACTAGAAAAATAAACCCATAGATTTTGAACCTTTAATATTCTTGCAAAAACCCTCTTGAAATATAAACATCCTTAAACCTCTTTGAAATCTTGGAAAACCTTGAAAAACTATGATCAAACCTTTGGAACACCCTTAGATATGGTTAGGAATAAGATTGGAATAAGTAGATCTTGCTAGAAAGCAAAAGTTATGGAGAGGTGGTGGTGGTGGTGTTTGAGCCAAAACCACAAGGAAGAGAGGGAGAGAGATGTGAGTTTTTGTTGAGGCTTGTTGTGTGAGGAATGACCTAAAGTTCTCATAAGTGGGGTTTATATAGGGAAGGTTTAGGGTTTAAGATATTTTATGGACTCATGAAAGCAAAAATTTGAATCAAGGACCTCATGGTCCTTGTGGTTCGTCTGAAATCATCAAGCCAGGGGGGAGGGGTTCAAGTCTTGCTTTGGCTCCAAGGTGAGATGTTATTGGTTGAACTTTTAATAGTGCTCATGTGGTCCTCACTATACATAGTGACAAAGAATGTGTAAGATAGTGTTGTTGCATGGGAAACAAGGGGACAACAAGTCCCTATGCCACATATGTATAAGGTGATGACAAAATAAAGTGGAATGATTCTCTTTAATTTTATTTTGAGACTTGATGTTGTTCTTTGGTTGTGTTGGGCGTCCGATTTTAATAAGGGAGGAGGGAGAACGAAATTTTTGACTTTCAAACTCGATATAATCGATAACTTGAGTTTACACGAAAAGTTTACGGGTTTCCGGGGTTCTGTTTGACATAAAACGCGAAAAACGTAAAACGCACACGAAAAATGTAAAAATCGTAAACGAGAGTGTACGCAATCCACGTAACACTATAGAATGATGAAATAATGCATATAACACGAGAATAAATCCAAAAAAAGTTGGAAGTCGGAAGCATCCGAATGAATTTTTTCAGGATTACGGAGACAAAACCTCCGGTTTACCGGGACAATTTTAAACTAGTACTTATAACAGTCGATCTAGTAAATAGAAAAGTTTAGAAATGAATGACCTAAAAATTCAACAGGGTTGGGGACATCCTTTCCCGTTAAAAAGTGGTCTTGTATCAAAATCTTAGGATGTAGCCATGAAGGACATGGGTTTAGAAGTTAGCGAAATTTTGAGGGTACTTTTTCCGCATTTGGTTATCTTCGCGCTCCCAAAGTATGACTGGGCCTGCTCTTGAATTCCAATGGACTTTAAGCATTTTAATGCAACGTTGTTTCAAAACGTTTAAACTTTCTCAATCCAAAATATCGAACGGTTCTTCAATAAACATTGAGCTTCGTCATGACGTGAAATTTGTCCTACGGGATAACGAAGAGGTTATGGAAATAAGTGTTCTGTCTTAGATTAGAGGACGTGAAAGGTAATTAGGAAACAGGTGATTAGCTTTTGCTATAGATCAAATCGATATGCAATGTTCCAACCATGGCGAGAATCTTAAAACAGGTTCCTATGTAATGGAGGGGTTTAGTTTTCCCCGTTTTGCAAAAAAACGTTAATCTCTCTTTCATGGCGATACTTTAGACATAAACTTGTCACTAACTTGAAACTCCAATGGCTTAGCCTCCTTATTGGCGTTGTCTTTTCTCTATCACCGCGCTAGCTTGTATAGATGCTTGATTTGGGACGATCTTTTTGTAGTTTCACAAAAAAAAATTCTGCCGGCCAGTAAGTGAGCCTATCCACCTTCATCCCAAATAAGATAGGTGACGGCAACTTCCGACATATAACGCCTCAAAAGTGCAGCTTTAATTACTTGTATGGTGCTTATATTGTAGGAGAACTTCTACTAAAGGTAAGTGTTATCCCATCCCTTTCTAAAAAATGCATCACACATTGCACGTAAGCATATCTTCTAAATTTGGGCTGGGTACTTCACTGGCTTGGACCATCTGTTTGTGGGAGGTTATATGCCGTATTCATATCAATGATATTAGTGCTTAAATGCTACTTGGAGAGATGCAGAATTGAGACGTGAAACCTGCATCCATGAATCGAAGTTGATCAAAAATTAGTACTCCTATGTCCTTTGGAGACTTACTTTCTTCATGTATTTGTCTCGTTAGTTTCTCCATTCGAGTCGTTTTCCTTTATTGGTAGAAAAATGAGAAATTATAGTTCGGTCGATCGACTATAACCCAAAATGTTACTTAGCCACTAGCCATCTTTGGTAGGCTTTTGTTCAAGTCCTGGTATATTTCTCCATATTTCCTTTGTAGGAATCTTAGGTTCTGTACCAATAAACCAGGGTCGGTTTTATGGTTTTTCTGCTTAAAACCTTTGCGTAATGTATGCAGTTTACCGGACCATAATGTGGCAATTTTGGCTTTCATGTTGCGCCACCAGTATCGCTTCTTCAAGTCTTGGTACATCTTGTCCGATCTAGGGTGGATCGAATACTCTGACTTATGCGACTCATAAATAATCAAAGCTCTCAAGTTACCAAAACAGGTATTTTAACTTATATCTTATCAGCACAAACATTCGTAAGTAATGTGGCTGCAATTTCTTAATCATGCCACACAAGTCTTTGGTTATGTAATTCTCTACCTTTCTCGCCTCAACCTGAGCGTTCAAGATTTACATGCACAGGGAGGTTTAAACCAATTGTCATAACCAAGGCTCGAACTCGTAGTGGCTTAGGTCTACTCTTTCGGCTCAACGCATCAGCCACCACATTCGCCTTTCCCGGGTGATAACGTAACTCACAGTCGTAGTCACTTAACAGCTCTAACCATCTACGTTGTCTCATGTTCAACTCTTTCTGATCTAGAATATGTTGCAAACTCTTATGATCAGTGAACACAACGCACTTCGTGCCGTAAAGGTAATGTCTCCACATCTTGAGAGCGAACACCACAGCTCCCAATTCCAAATCATGTGTCGTGTAGTTCTTCTCATGGATTTTGAGTTGGCGGGATGCATAAGCTATGACTTTCTCCTTCTGCATCAACACTGCGCCTAATCCCTTGTGAGAAGCATCACAATATACTACGAAGTTTTCACTTCCTTCGGGCAATGCCAAAATCGGTGCACTACACAACTTTTGCTTCAATGTCTGGAAAGCAGTTTCCTCCTTTTCACCCCAATTGAACTTTACACTTTTCTGAGTCAGCTTCGTCATAGGCTTGGCAATCTTGGAGAAACCTTCGATAAATCGTCGGTAGTAACCAGCAAGACCTAGAAATTGACGAATTTCTGTCGGGGTCTTGGGTGATTCCCAATCCTTGATTGACTCAATCTTCGCAGGATCAACGTGAATGCCTTCACTATCAATCACGTGTCCAAGAAATTGTACCTTTGACAGCCAAAAGTCGCACTTCGAGAACTTGGCGTACAATTCTTCCTTCTTGAGCAACTTCAAAATTATTCTAAGATGTGCATCATGTTCTTCCTTGGTCTTAGAGTAGATCAAGATGTTATCAATGAACACGATCACAAATTTGTCTAAGTACGGTCTGCATACTCGGTTCATCAGGTCCATGAACACTGCGGGTGCGTTAGTCAACCCGAATGGCATCACTTGGAACTCGTAATGACCATAGAGAGTTCTAAACATCGTCTTTGGGATATCATCGTCACGAACTCTGAGTTGGTGATAACCAGACCTTAAATCGATCTTCGAGTACACACTTGACCCTTGTAGTTGATCAAACAAGTCGTCGATTCTCGGAAGTGGGTATCGATTTTTCACAGTAAGCTTGTTAAGTTCACGGTAGTCGATACACATCCGAAAAGAGCCGTCTTTCTTTTTGACAAACAAAACCGGAGCTCCCCAGGGTGAGGAACTTGGTCTTATAAATCCTTTGTCAGAAAGTTCTTGTAGTTGAGCAGACAATTCTTCCATTTCCGACGGTGCTAATCTATACGGGGCTCGAGCTACAGGTGCAGCACCTGGGACTAAGTCGATTTGGAATTCAACTTGTCGTATCGGTGGTAATCTAGGTAAGTCTTCAGGAAAGACTTCTGGAAAGTCTCGTACAGTCGGCACGTCTTCGAGTCGCTTCTCCTTCGACTTGTCTTTGTTTTCTTTCATCGTAACCTGCGTCAGAAATAGTTGACAACCTTTCTCCATATACTTCTAGGCCTTTACACATGATATAATGCTCAACGTTGATTTCTTCTCCTTGTCACTTTTGTCTCCTTGAACGATCAGAATTTCGTTTCCGTAAGGAATACGCACTATCTTCTCGTCACAAACAATCGTTTCCGTTCGTTTTGGCAATGATCAATTTGATCCAATTCTTGGTTATGGAGATTTGGTTCAAGGAAATATAACGATGAATAGGGTTTATTACGCCGAAGGCCTCAATCACAATCTCTTCTCGGTTGGTCAATTTTGTGATGCGGATTTAGAGGTTGCTTTCCGGAAATCTACGTGTTTTGTTAGAGATCTTTAGGGAAACGATTTACCCACCGGTAACCGTGGAACTGATCTCTATACAATTTCCCTTTAAGAAACGACTTCATCAACTCTGATCTGTCTCATGGCTAAAGCCTCACCAACTCAAGCATGGTTATGGCATTGAAGACTTTCTCATCTTAACTTCGACTACATCAACTTGCTTTCAAAGAAATATGTCGTGATTGGTTTACCTAAGTTGAAATATGTCAAGGATCAACTATGTTCTTCTTGTGAAGTGTGTAAAGCAAAAAGAAGTTCATTCAAGACAAAGGCTATTCCAAGTTCGAAAGGATGGCTAAATTTGCTTCATATGGACTTTTGTGGTCCAATGCGGGTTGCTAGCATAAATGGGAAGAAATATATTCTGGTAATTGTAGACGACTACTCCAGATATACTTGGACTCTATTTCTAAGATCCAAGGATGAAACACCAGAAGTTCTAAAAGATTTCCTCACAATGATTTAACGAAATCTTCAAGCCCCAGTAATTTCTGTTCGAACTGACAGAGGCACAAAGTTCTTAAATAATACACTCCATGCATTCTTCAAAGAAAAAGGAATTGAGCATCAAACTTCCACTCCTCAAACACCTGAACAGAACGGCGTTGTCTAGTCTCGTTGAGGCTGCTCGCACGATGCTCTCAGCTTCTAAACTTCCTTTATTCTTTTAGGCTGAAGCAATTACAACCGCATGATATACTCAAAACAGATCTATCATCATCCCGACACATGAGAAAACGGCATATTACATCATCAATGGCAGGAAACTTTCAATTAAACACCTTTACATTTTTGGTTGCACTTGTTACCTAACAAGAGATGGTGAAAATCTGGATAAGATGAAAGGAAAAGGGATCCATGCATTCTGGTGGGATACTCCACTCAGTTTAAGGGATATTGTGTTTACAACAAGAGAACCCGATTGATAGTTGAATCCATACATCTTAGATTTGATGAAATAAAAGAGATGTCTGAGACATCTGTTGCTAATGACACTTCAAGCCTCGTTCCCCAACGACAAAAGGTGTCAGACTATGACAAATGTGGGCCCGTCCCCCAACTACAAAATGTTTCTCCTTCAGCAGATACAACAATTCCGTCACAACAAGAGTTGGATCTTCTTTTCGGTACTTTGTACGATGAATTTTTCACTGCAGGTACTTTAAGTGTCAACAATTCTTCTTCTGCAACCGACAATTTTAAACAACAAGACACACCACCTACAATGAATATTCAATCTTCAACAGAACCAACAACTCCAACAAATGTTAATGCTGAGGAAAACAACGACAATCAAGCAGAAGATGCACAGTTCCAACAAGATGAATTTATCAATCCTTTCTGTACACCGGTACGAGAAATTACCGAATCTTCCTTACGCAATATTGATTCAAATATGCTTACCTTCTATCAACCACACGATTCCGAATACCGATAGACAAAAGATCACCCGCTAGAACAAGTTCATGGAAATCCATCCAAGCTAGTGCAAATAAGACAACAACTTGCAACAAATCCTGAAATGTGTATGTTTGCATTCACCGTGAGTACTGCTGAACCGAAAAACATTAAGGAGGCAATGGCTGATTCTGCATAGATAGAAGCAATGTGTAACACCCCCAAAATCAGGTCGCAGCGGAAAGGTAACATTGGGGTGCTACTTCAAAGTACAACAAACAAGATATAGG
>BQNB010080750.1:0-29837 GCA_026074375.1 Tanacetum coccineum
TATTTCTGTTCCTAAACCTAGGATTCCATCACGTAAATAATATCATGTTATTCGAAAGATCTAAACCAAAAGCCTAAAAAAACAAAAGACAAAACACTACAGATTCAAATTTAACTAGCCATCTTTTTAACATCCGAGTATTAATTCACCGGAATAACCACATAACCCAAATAAAGAACACCAGATCTGTTTGGATCTCAAGTACAAAACAACAAAACCAACAAAAGACGAATTATACTTCCGAGACCTTATAAGATCTTGAAGACCTTTTGTGTTTACTAACCGGTTCAAATCAATAGAGGATGGCATTATAAGGATGGGTTCAAATCAATAGAGGATGGCATTATAAGGATGGGTTCAAATCAATAGACTAATAATACCTTCGAGAACACCAGTCGGATAATACAAACATACTAATACATCAAGGATTATCTTGCTACTGAAACAAATACATAAAATTTTTAATTATAATGCCCATTTGAATACTTCAACAAATTAAAGAGTCAAGAATATATGTGTACGAATCTAAACCTAGACCCATATACGTTTCCTTCAATTACTCTATCTTATTAAACAAATTATCATACAAACTAGTATCAAGTTTTTAGGTAGATCATGGCTAATATTTATATAAAATCAAAGAATATGTATGGGTCCATGTTCAGATTCGTTACCTACACATATATTCATAACTCTTTTTAATTTGGACGTTATGGTTTAACAAAAATCACAATGAAAGATAGATACCCGGAAAGGATAGACCACCGTCGTCTTAGTCATCGTCGTCATGTTCCTTCAACCGCCGTCGCCGCTTTCCTTTTTATTACTTCATTGGTTATTAGATCATTGGAAGCGGCGGCGGTTCAATCGGTTGAGTGGTGGTTTTTATGTGTTTTGATGTAAAGAGAAAAAGAGAGATGAAGAAGAATAGATCTGGTTTTTGATGGAGGCAGTTAGGGTATGAAAAGAATTAAAGTGATTTTTTTATTTTTCTTAACTAATAATTACTAAAAATTAATTATACTCCTAAAGTTAAAAATGGGCATGTTTTTTTAAAATAATAAATGTAAACCTTCCTATAGATACCCTTGATTTATATTCTTTTTTCTAAAATAAGTATGATATTACAAAAAATGACATCATTGCATTAATATGAATGTACATCATGCATTACAGGAGTACAAAGGCTGGTTCTGTAGGTTTCTGTACAAAAAAAATAGTTTCTGCAAAGAAAATGCCACTTATATATATATATATATATATATATATATATATATATATATATATATATATATATATATATATATATATATATATATGGTGAGGTTCTTTTCAGAACCAAATAAATGTACAGAACTGCGAGAACCAACATCAACCAATCAGATTTTTTTGAATACTTGTTTTTATTATTTAATTTAGAAGGGTATAATAGTAAAATTGCATTTTTTTTATTTTTTTCCTTTTAGATTTTTTTATGAAAAAATGTTTTTTTAGTTCCTAAATTTTAAGAATTTAAATTTTTTATTTTTTTGAAATAAAACCTTTCTCCAGTAAGCATGATTTGAAAAGTTATAATGCACATGTGTATTTTTTTTCTTCATATAATGCAAATTACTATAACGTATACTTTTAGTGTTCAAACGCAAAAAAAATGTCTACATTAATATATTGTACGCATATGCGCACACTACAAAACATTCACACCAATTTACATCGAATGTGGTAAGTGTAAACATGTACATATTTTATTAAAATACTGAAGTCAAGAATACAAAGTGTGACAAAAAATTGACTAATCAATAAACACAAGACTTAATTGGCTATTCTTTTACAATAACTTTCGAACTTCAGATGCACGCACGTGCTTCAACATTTCTTTTCTGCTTGACCATCAACATCTTCGGCTTCATGTATGGTTATGCACAAATGCATGATCATCAATGTATGTCTTCTGACTTGAGTAATTTATAAAAGAAGCACCCCACTACTTTTAACAAAAAATATATAGCTAAAATAAGTTCAATATACTTATAAGAAAAGGAAAACAAAGATTGAGGCACACAATTTATGACTGCACAAGTGCATTCAATAAGAAAAGCATGTGTGCACGTGCACAAAGTGTCCAACAATTCTGAAAGCGCAAAATTACCCGTATCCAACGTCAGTCTTTTTCGGATGCAATAGTCTTCGAGTAAATACATGTGCACTTATGTAGTCGACACAAGTGATCTTGGATGCATTTGTACATATCGATGTACACATGTGCAACAACGTTCGTATCAAATTAAAGATACGCTATGTAGATACGCATTGATAAACCATTTCTTCATTAAACAAAAGCACCATTCTTCAAGTATATAACGAGCATAAACCACTCATCCAATATATCAGGTAAGTGTGTAGCAAACAGTTCCATAAACTAAATACATGTGCAGGAGACACAACAGATGTAGCAGGCTTTTGGCTCATGCTCGTCATCACAATAGTGATACATTCCACAATTTGTAATATCTAATCCAGTATTTAGAATCAAACTATGACAACCTTTCAATAATACCCTGGAAATAACCTGCACATAAATTAACATAAAATATATTCAGTTAAACCGCATAAAAGTATACAAATTTCTTCCACGTAGTGAAATGCAAAATATAATTCAATTAGACATGCATAAAAACGAGGTTTAATACATATGTTGCCAAAACTAAAAATAAAAGTGTGTTAATACATATGTTGCCAAAACTGATAACAAAACTTCCACCATAATTCACATCAACAAAAGCCCAACCACGACTGATTCATGTTTTTTATTACTTTCAAATTATACAAAAAATACAATAGAGCAAGATTGATAATTAATTCACAAAAAAACATAGCAAATGTATAAACAAAACCAAGCCACCAATCAATCTACGAACCCAATCTCATATAAAATCTATAATAAACAAAAAAAGAAAGACATAAATATCTCATATGACATCTATAATAAACGAAAAAGAAAGATATAAAAGATATTTGAAAAGAAACCCGGATAAAAGTAGATCTAGGATTTTCGATGGTGATAAAACAATTATATGAAGATGAAACCAACAATTAAACCGGCGGCTACTCATTGAAACCAGACAATAAACCGGCGATATCGTGGAGCCGTAAACAATGGTATGGGTTGTGTATTGGAGATCGTTACCTTTGTCCTCGGTTTTTAGGTTCGACGACGCTGGATTTTGCGCTAGAGTTTAGATAAGTAATTTTTTAAAAGCAAATGAAAAAATAGAGGAAAGAAGTCAGCCAAAAAGTGAAGGAGAGGGACGGTTTCATATTTTGAAAGAGAGATAAATGTTTATTCGATGAATCACTGGTAATACCCTTCAATTTAATTTATAAAATTTTACTTGATATTCTATTAAATTACGATTATAGCCACAAGACACAATAGCCATTAGATTAAAAAAATAGATTGTTTGAGAATGGTTTTCGCAGTTCTGATATTTTATTTGGTTCGGAAAAGAACCTCACACTATATATATATATATATATATATAAATATAATAAATAATATATAACAGGAGACAATTTGACAAATTTATGCCACGTCATAATACCCAGATCACCTTTAATCCATGTCATCAAAATATTAGTTTAGAAATTTTGAAATAAATGTATAAATTATTAAACTAAATTAGGAAATTTTGAAGTTTATAACATTCATCAAAATATTTTGTTATTATATAAATTTCAAAATTTATTAAAAATATTTTGTTATTATATAAATTTCAAAATTTATTAAAAATATTAGATAGCCAAGTTTCGAACCTACGACCTCAAGGATATCAAGGTAGGCCCTAACCACTGACCAAACACCGTTTTGAAACTAAATGTTCAAAATAAACAAGTATAAGGTTTTGTTGAAAAGTTTTGTAATTATATAAAAATAGTCATACGTAAATATTTTTTTCCACTAATATAGTCATACCTAATAATATAATCGTTGCACTAAAAAATTTTTTTCCAAATTTAAAGATAATTACAATTCTAAATCCTTTAAATTTGAAATTTATTTATGAGGTGATATCCATCCCAAAAAACGCAGCAAATTGTATATGTTTCTCAAAACCCTAATTTGTTGTGTATGCCCGTTAAAGATTATTCACAGCTCTCTGAAGTTTAATAGTTTTTTTTTGCAGCTGTCATTTTTCGTAGTTGTTATTGGTAAGTTAAACCTCTCTTTTCGTAGTTGTTTTGCAGCTGTCATTATGATTCTCATCTGATCGTCTGTCATTGTGCTAACCATGCCATATTAATTTGTATTCGTGAGTATTACACATAGGCACATATATTGATTAATCTTGAGTTATGTTTGTCTAATCTAATGTTCTGATTGGGTTTATTCATATTCAAGTGGTTGACTGAAAATCTTATTTGTGTTTTCTTTTTATCCGGATTTATTGTGCATTGTACCAGGGGTCATTAGGTTCTTGGCTACTCATTGCTTATGGAATATAGAAGTCTGTGCAAGTGCGTCTAAAACGTCCATTCTCGGTTCATCCATGGATTTATTCATAAGAAAGTGTTGGAAACCTTTTCATGTATGTTCTCATGAATGTTTTTGTCTCAATAAAAATGTATACCAACTGAAGTTTCTTTGCCTTAGGTTTAAAGTAAATGAAATTTTTATGAGTAATATTAGCAGGATCGACAAATCTCTATATGATTGAATTGTCCAAGAATATATGTTATGATTCTACAGGAGGCTACCAACCATTGCCTGAGTTCGACAGCGGACAACATCATGTTACAGGAAATCTCCTAAACAAAAAGCACATCGAATTTATTATATGAAGCGTATGGAAACAAAATTTCATAAACACAAAAATGGGCAAGTAAACTTCCTTTATAATATGCTCTTGCTTTTCTTTATTAATGAAGTTCTATAAAATATAATATTTCTTTTTACACAGGCTTGGACAGTACACGATCCCAGAAGAGATAGACGAGGTTTGTTCTTCGCTAACTTCTAAACTGGAGCTGGAAGGTAACTATCATTTTAATCTAATCAAGAGTTCACCGTAAAAGTATCTAAGTTGTGTTTTAGTTGGCACAAAGCCTTAGATTGTATTGTCATATCTTGCTATCTTACGTGTATTTTCCTGTTAAATCTTCTGCTATTGGCATCTCTGCACAGAACAGAGTGTCCACACATAACTTTCCTGAAGCTGATGAAAGAGCACTCCATGGAGCCCTTTTTTATATTTGAGGTTCTGTTGGGTTTAATCGGTTATATGTCGGGCTTCACGTATACACTGCATGCATGGTTAGACTTGCATAATATTATGGTCTTATATTATGTTTCAACTGGTATATGTTTGACTATACTTACGTTGAGATAGCTTGTCAAGTGGGTTGTACCGATTCTTTAGGAAGTAATAGTTGTTATTATCTTGCTTATTAGTTACTTTTCAAAGGCTATATATGCCTTCTATTACTAAGAATAAAGTGTACTTCCTACATCACTTTCGTATATAAAAGCAGTGAAGCATATCAGTGAGTTGAGAGTGTGAGGAGTGCCATCTAATTTCTACAGGTTTAACATCTTTTACCTTGTGCGATTCATATTTCTTTTCTTAACTACCTTTTTATATATATTCACGTTTGAACAAGTTGAATCACGTTTGAACAAGTAATATTGCTTTGTAACCAATTTGTTCTGTATGTCCAATATGTAATGTCATGTACATTCTTACTGCTATTTCATGGTTTTATTATGTTGAATCATTTATTCATTTATATATCATATTATGTTTATTATAAATGAATCATTCATACCATACCATCTGGATTTTCTAAGATTTTGTTCGTGTTCATGTTCGGGTATAGTTTGGATTCAAGTCAATCTTTCAAGGTCAGAATCTCATGGTTATAGTTAAAGGTTATGGTTTGTTCGCTTTGGTTCGCGAGTACACGCTTCAGATTGTGTTAAGATCAGATTGAGATCGGTTTGTGTTCGGTTGGACGTGGGCTTTGAATTCTGATCAGATTGCATCGAGTCGTACCATTCGTAATCGAGTTGGTGTTCGTACTCGTGTCGGTTCCTATCTATTCTGGTTTCTCCTATAGGTAATTCTTAAGCCATGTTATTAATCATATGTTATTTATAATAATCACAAATATGCTTTTCCAATGCCCATATCGCGTGGCAAGTTAGCTATAATAGAAAACAACCACTAATAAACATCCGTATTAAGTTGAATATGAAACCAGGTCTGGTATATAACAAATGAAAAATAAGATGTGTTTCTTCCACATTAAAAGCTCAGCTAAACTCAAATTGGAGTGTGTACTCTTCTAAACTAGAAGAGAGTATTATAACCAAAGAAAATGGCATATCAAACATGACAGAAATATATCCTTTAGTCCAATAATCTTATTTTATGTACCCACCGCATTTTACATACTTTCATGAGCTGGAAGATATAGGCTTAGCTTAGAAAGGTTTCTTTTACTAATTATAGTTTATTTTATGATAACTTTTAATAGGATTTATCAACAAGCTAGCTAAGTCATTCTTTTATAAAAAATTACATACATCAACTGTTTTAATTCTATAAAAGTGATGCCATAAATTCACATATCAAGCTACTTATTGTATGTTCAAGCTACTTTATATATTTCTAAAAATGGGTCATTAGAAACTTGGAATCTAAAATGGAGTAGTGAATTTTTATTTGTTGTTATACACGGCAATAGATGTCATATTGGCAACATGGAATCTAAAATGGAGCAGTGAATTTTTAGTTGTTGTTATACACACCAATAAATGTCATATTGTTCTAACTAATAAGTATGATTTTAAAAATAAGGCCTTAGAGGCATGTTTTTAAACAAGATATAATGTATATATATTTAGATCATTGTTGTTTATAAAATGAAACAACAGTAGTTCATTATTTCATTATCACAGGTTTATTTTGATGGAAATGATTAAATAACTAAATATTATATATAATAGTAAGAATATTACGGAGTAACAAATAGCAATAAGGTATCAATTGTAGTAGTGGGTTATATATAACTAAATGATAAAGAGTTTTTGATACGTGTAGACTTGATGATGACCTTGGTAGATCTTATTGGTAGTACGCAATTATTCATGTACGATGATCTCTTATGTTCGTTCTTTTGATCGTTATTATATTTGTACTAATGTTCTTTCACATGTTCTCTGACCAGATTGTTACACTCAAGGATGATTAAACTGTGCTCTCTGAAGTGTTTTAAAAAAAGATTTTTTACATAAAATAGAAGCAAAAAAATAATAGCTTTATACTCTTACCCATCAATTGGAAATGATTTATGGACTACAGAATTTTACTAAGATGGTTTATTTTAACCATTGAATAGAAACATACTTTCACAAATTTAGAGAGTTAGTAAACAAACTTTCATAAACATCTCTAGCGGCTTTCCATCTCTAAGGTAATTTATTTTACTTCTTTATCTTCTTTGTTCCTAAACCAATTATTTATAGCAGCCAAAGCGCGTGTTTGGTTTTAGTCTCTGGAAGAAAGAGACAAGTAACTCTGAACCTGCTAACTATGTATGTGTTTTCTTTATTCACGGAATGATATATCAACTTAAACAAATACATAATGCATGTAAGGATAACTATATATAGCCTACCATTTTAAGGGAGATCCGGTCCCCTCTCAAGGTTGCTGAAGTGGAATTCATTAATCCAAGAGCACGTGTAGCGGTTAGTATATTGATGCCCTTTTAGTGTGCTTTGTTATATGGCTTGAGTTTAACTTTAACGATCATGATACTCAAGGACTGGGGGGGCAAAACCATACATTTGGCGCTTCTTATCCTCCATATTGTTACTTCTTCAATTTAGGAGGGGCTAAAATGCAAATTGACATATGAATAACTTGTACTTTCACAGATATAGCATAGAATTTTTACTAATAAGTCAAAGTCTAGGGGGGCTACAACCTCACCCTGCCCCTACTATCCTCCGTCTATGATGATACTGCATTATTTGTTTAATTTAGTTTATAATTTCAGGTCTTAATTATGCTTAACTTATAATGGCTCTTATTTAACTTTCGCAGGTTACCCGATAAATTTTCTGAAGGAACTCAAGTGTTTATTGTGGACCCTATGCTAGCAACAAGTAAGCTGTTTTCATTACTTCATTGAAGTCTACCCTAATAAAATAATTTTTATGCTTCATTGCCATTCAAATATTTATCTTTTTGTAATTGAATCATCTTTAGGTGGTATCATAGTTGCAGCCATTGACTTGGTCAAGGAACAGGGAGTCAGACAATTAGCATATCAAAGTGGTAAGTAGATAAACCATATGTAATTCTACTATACCATTGACTCATGATCACTTATATCTTTATCATTAATGTCAATGCAAATGAAGCAGAGATATCTCATAGAGGATACACTTCCCTTAAAGCTAAAGTTTATGTGAAGGAAAACGGACAACCACTCCAGCATGTCATTGAAGATGGCTTTACTTTTGGAGATATCTTATATATATGTGAAATTCGATGGGAAAATCTAATTTTCAAGGAAGAGATTGGGCATGGTAAGTTTTCTTTGGACAGGCTGGCTGGGTAACATGTCAAACTGGGTACGGGGCGAAAGGGGCAACTATTTGGTATTAGTCAAGTTGCGTTGATCCTAAACACTTACTACCTTAACCATGTTTTGTTCAAATCTTCATCTTTATATTTGTTTCCAATATATTAATAGGTTAATTTCTAACGTTTTCAGAGTCATTTATATGTAGCCGTTTCAAGGGTCAAAATCAAGAAAGGATTGAAGGTTCTATGTTGCAATACATACGAAAACTACACAAAGTGCACTGCCAACACGTTTATATAAAATTTTAATTTAGACTTGCATAAGCGCAGTTTATTTTGTTCTTTTGACATCTTATTTACTTTTTTCATGTATCACACAAATATTTAAGTTTTGTTCATTCACTAATAAATATGTTTGTATTCCTTAAGGTTGTTGACATACTCATTGTTTTTCAACTATGATTATGGAGCTTACCTGCCCATTGGGTGGTAAAAAATGATGACATCTGTTCTTTTAATACTTATGTACAAGTCTTTTAATGTTTTGTCATGTACAATTTTCCATAAACTAAATACAAATTCTACATAATTACTTCAAAAAACATAAAATATACTAAGTAATTACATAAACACAAACAAATTGAGAAACATTACTATTAATTAGTTTCCATATCAGTATTATAATATTCCTTCCTTGTAAAGTTCATTAGATCTCAGTCCCTAATATAGAAGATCATCACAAGGTTTTATATATAGCAGAGTCGACAGATAAGACGAATATAAAAAGGCGTCTGTGTAGGACACCAATGAGTAGCTATCGTTTATTGGTGTAGCCCCAAGATTTGTATGGGAAAAGATGAAACTGTATGTAATAATAAAACCGATTAGTTAAACAATAATGATGTTCTTTATTTAAATTCCGTCTGCAGTATTGTTTATCAATGTTATTGTTGTCCTAGATACAAATTACTAAACAAACATAAGGTTAAAAAGGTCTTATCAATTGGAGAATCAGAGCCATAGCTCTTTAATCATAGGATCTATAAGGTTTTCTAGTGATACAGGAAATTTATGATAGTGAAGATGGTCAAATTTTTCTTTTTTTAGAGATTGGGATTTTGTAAAGTTATGTGGTTTATTAGTTGAACACATTAAAAAGTTGATCGTAAAAGTGTTTTCCGCACAACTATTATTGAATTGCCAGCCATGGAATGTAGATGTTGAAAGTCACAGAGTGTCCGTGATGATATTGGTGAAACATAATTCGAAACTTAGGTTTTTGAATTTTGATCTAAGATGATGCTTAATACCATGTTCCTATAACATCAATTAAACTTTACAAAAACCCTAAAATTCTTAAAAGATAAAAGTGTAGAGAACACATGGATTGTATTGATAATGATTTCAACCAATTTTTCTACATTCAAGAAAGAAGAGATGATTTCAACAAACACTATTGGTTTCTCATGAAGCTGCTGTTATGATGTAATACTTTAATGAATTTTCTTAAACTTAATATTGGAAAAAACAAGAACTCATGTTCTGTATCATAATGAAAAAGGTAATGAACAATTGATATTCAACACGCAAGAAGGAAACGCGGAGATTAGTATATTAAATAGCATAAACCCTAATCGTCTTTTAAAAGGGTATAAAATAATGGCTTTTTGGTTTTGTTCATGTGACAAGATCTTCTTTAATAGCAATGTTGAACGACATCATAAAGAAGCAGCAGGTGATTTTTTAGATTCGAGTCATATGCCACAGTTTAACAGTTGGTACTAATTTTTTGGGCTCAAAAGAAGCTTAGTACATGTTTCGTATATTTATGAATACTGCCAATGTTGTTAAATAGTACGTCAAGTTTATTCAGTACAGCTCCATTAGAAGCTACTTAGAAAGAATTACTGGTGCGTGACTCATTAGTAACTCGTATTGGCAACTTGTTGAATGCTGCCAACGTATATAAAAAAGTTATTGCTTGGCTTTATCGATATCAGACAAAAGATAAGTTAGTACTGCTAAGGGAATTCAGATATTGTGCTGCTCCTTTTACAGATAGCGTATACACAAACATTGGGCATCTCAACAAAAACAGAAGCACAAGTTTGTTGTATTTACTGTTTAATTTATATTGTTTAAATTTCTTAACAGATTTACAAAGGCTCATAATTTGGATTAATAAATTACAAAAGCATGCAATTTATCACTACATAAAGATGAAGTGGAATTCACAGTTTTGTGTTTGATTCATATCTCAAATGGCTATACAACATATAGAAGATAACTTGTCAGTGCTTAGAAACGATATACCATGACTTGTCAAAATCTAACCAAAGGTGTATAGAATATATACTAATGGTGTCTCAATGCACACATTGCTCATCACTTATATGATGACCTCATAGAAAGATTGAGATTGTTGTCAAGAGTTCATCAACTGTATATTTCCACAATATTATTTATAAGATTGACGTCACGTGGATAGTACAAGATAAAGACACAATGTTTAGTTATTTTACTATTCTACATTCAAAGTTGCGTTATTACTTATTTCTATTATCAGTAATCCTTACTTAACCTACAGAATTGTGAAGAACAAGAGAGGTAAATGATATTAAAAATCAATATTTCTTTTATCCAAAAAGAACCTAAAAAGATGAAATAATGCAAATAATGTCTTGTATATTGTGTAATTTAACATTTGTGATGTTAGTACGATATTGCAAAAAATATCACAAATGAAAAAAGACCAAAACCGAGCAAAAATATCACGAGGACGTAAAGATACACAAAGCTGTATATTTATCAAGCATTTGTCAACCCAACATGAATTCAAGGAGGCCCTTGAAATTACAAAAAGCCCTTAATGTAGAAAAAAACATTCTCACCAAAAGACCTAAATAAAAACACCATTAGACCTTTTAGATACCAAAAAACTAATGTCGTTAAGTCCAAAAATGAACCAAATCCATAACCTTTCACCGCCCAAAACCTTTCCAACCCCAAAGTTAACCCACTTCTGAACCATCAAACTCAAACAATAAATAAAAGAAATAAGACCGGAATAGGGGTTTTACTATTCATCTCTCGCCCAAAGTTACCCTGCGACAAAAAAAAAGTTAAATACAAATCCACTCTCAACACTATCTTATGTGTGCCTTCAAGATCCCTTAGTAACGCAAGCTACATTGTCAGACTAAGATAAATGTCAACCCAATGATTTGTGATTATAGCCAATACTTACAATCACTCCTACACATGGATACACTGTCATCGAAAGAAACACACCAAGTAAGCATTTTACTCTGAAACATTGCAAAAGAAGACAAAGGCTCCAAAAAGTTTGATTGCCAACAGCAAGCAATCGTATGCTCTTTTACTCCACACGCTGAAAGACCAAGAAGCAATGATTAGAAATATCAAGGTTGCAGATAAAGAAGGATCATGTATAAGCCTAAACCGTTCCCTCCTGCTTATAAAAACCTCATCCTCACTCACAGGCATCATGCGTTTTAGTGTAAAATTTAGTTTATTTTATAAATGTAATTGCCTTTTCAATTCTTTTAGATTAAATTTTGTTTCATTATAATGTAACTTTTTCTTAAACAGCTTGTAATCATTTAACCTAATCAATAAAAAGTATATTTTCATATTTCCAATTTACAATTCTATGTTTATATACCTTTAGTGAACTATGGTTTGAAATAAGCTCTCTTAAGCTCTTTAGCTCAATAACTAATATTACTAAGAACTACGCAACACTAGTTAAGCGGCCTCAAAGCTTAACTAAGCTTAATATAGTTAAATCCAACCCTCAATTACCTCCAGCTTTTTAATGAAGGGAAACCAGATCTAGATGGGTTTCCAAGACACAACCACTTATTCAAAAGATAACAAGCTTTTGAATACTCCTTGAGCCATTTTATAACATTGTTGTGCAGAGAGCCCTTTGTAAGTTCTTTCATTTTACTTTTTAAGCTTATAATTGCCACGTTAATTAAATTTATCATAATTAGTCTTATATTAGCTTATAAATGTTTAGTGTAGCTTATATCTGCTTAGTATAGTCATTTGTTGCTTATTTAGTTTAATTAGAAGTTAAGAATCTTAATCTGTAAGTTTTTGTTCTAAAACAGTTGAAAACCTAAAAAAAAGAATATTAGCCTATTTAATTAGCTTATCTTCTGGCTTATTTGATTAAGTAAATATTCATTAGGTCGTTATAAAGCCTGAATATATCTGGAAATTGAAGTATGTACTTTAAATCTTAAATTTTATAAGTCTAAATATTTTTAAAAAGTTTAAAGGGGTTTTGGCTTATGCAGATGCTAACTTGATTAGATTGCGATCCAAAGTCTTTGGCCCTTTGAATTGATTTAAATCTCAAATTTAGATTTTATAAACCAGATTAATAATAATAGTTTAACAGTTTCATGGCTTGTGATAAGATTGTATGGTTTCTGTTGTCATAAGCTCAGGTCCTCACTCTTTAGTTATAATTTGTTTCTAGCATGATAATAAGTATGGTGAATAAGCTTGTTTGTTTTTGAGTTTTAATAGAGAGAAACAAAGTTTAAAGTTCTGCAAAGAATGTTTTGAGGTTTGGCGTCCTAATAGTGCAAACAGCATCTGCAATAAAACCTTTATTAAAACCATTCATGTCCAAAAGTTAAGCTATTAAATAGGGATTTACTTATGAAAATTATATACTATTGGACTTATAGTCACTTTAAATCAGTTTGAGCTTAATTTGATGATAACAAGCTAAATTAAACATCTTTTTTAAGCCTACATTTAGCACTTGTCTTTTCTTCATAAAAGACCAAAACCAAAATTATCTGCTTAAATATCTTTTTTCATTTAGCCTTTGCATAGTTAATTTAGATTTTAAAACTCATTTCTGAATGATGATAAAAGTAATTTTGAAGATGTGCTATTTAATAATAGAGTCCTTAAACCGTAAGATCCTTTGCTTATAAAAAAATAAGCTCAAATTGCCTTTTGTCTGTGGGCTTAGCATTTTGACAACATGTAATTGCTTAATGTTTAATACAACTTCGTGCTCATTCATTTGTTTATATTCTTAGCTAAAATTGCTTATTAGTTAGTTTTAGGTTATAAGTAAAAGCTGAATAAGTTTTAGATTGAGGCTTATTCTAGACTTTAAGTTGCCATAATTTTGATAAAAACCAAAAAATTTATGTCTAATCTGTCCAACTTTTAAGCCCCATTTTCTGCTTATTCTTAATAAATATAAAGTTAGTACTTTATAAAAAGGCTTATTTGTTAGCTGCTTAACAGCTTTTTCAAAAATTTTGCAAAAAGAAAAAAATAAAAAAAAGGGGGGAAAATTGGGGAAGTCAAGAGGTGAGCAAGAGCTCGATACCCCCCCCTTTTTTTTTGTGACCCCCCTCAACCAACCTCAAACCCTTTCTAAACAGCCTCACACACACATTCTTCAACCACACGCCCATGACTTACATCTAAGGGTGCACATTTTTAATTCTGTTATATCTTTTGAGCTCTATTTTTCTATATAATCACTTCGTGTCTTAATTCTTTTTCCTAGCTAATACATTTTAGATTAATTAGTGAGTCTTATTTTTCTTACAATTTTTTCATCATTAGAAACTTTTAGAAATTTTCTTAGAATTTTAGCTCAAATTTTTATAATTTTCGTGCATTTATTTTCATTAAAAACTTTAAAAAATCATAAAAAATAGAAAAATAATTAAAAATATAAGTTCTTTTTATCTAAAAATTTCGTTATACATAATTTAGGTTTAAAAATTAAATTTTGCTTCATAGGTCTTAAAATTAGTAAACTTTGCTTTTTAGACGCATTCTTTTAATCCCGGTAATCATATTCGAATTTAATACATGCTTATTTTTCCTTATATAGTTTTTATTGCATTTAGCTGTAAAAAAAATAATCAACTCAAAATCTTCGAAACCCATTCAAATTCGATGTCCAAATTATTTGAAACCAATTCAAATCATTATCCAAATAAAAATGGAGTCTCAATTTCATAATTCTTGGGGTATAAACGACACGGTGAACACTTACCGGTTAACATATGATGTTTTTGTAAGATTTTCCTTATTACCTTTGTCCTCAAGGGTAGTTATGGAATTTTAATACTTTGGTATATTACGTATACTATTTAAACCGTATCAAATTTTTGGCGCCGTTGCCGGGGAATTGTGTTAAAGATTCTGTCGTTTGAATTTGTCGATCGTGATTTGGAGAACCTTTCGTCTTCGAAACTTACGTCTTTTGAAAAAATCAAAAAAATAATTAAAAAAAAGTAAAAAATATTTTCTTTTTCTTTTTATTATATGTAGAAGATTATTAAATAAAAAATTAAAAAAATATTAGCTTTTCCGGATTTTTTAATTTTTATTGTGTTCTCTTAAATAGTAAAATACACAAGCAATTTAATTCTTTTACTAGAGAATTTGTGAATATCCATTAATAAGTTCCCGAAAAAAAGTAACCGTTTTGTGTCACTTACGAAAAAGACGCACCTCTTTTGTGAAATAAGCTATTAGGAGGGTTGTTCCACGGAACTATGACCCGAAGGGACAAACGTTTTTAAGGCGATTCGCTCCTACTACGTCCCCCGTTTGCAAGTTTCACTTAAAGGAGTTACCCTAAGTTTGTTGATTATTCGGTGAAACAAAAAAATATTTTTGTGTATATATTTTTCTCTCCTCGTTTGTTTTGTATAGTGCGTGCGCTCTAGAAATTCCAATTATCCAAGTAATTCAACCGTAACCATTCCGAGATGTCGAAATAAAAGACGTGCTCCAAACGTAGTCGAACCCGAGCTTCGTACTATCGTTGAAGTTGAACCAATGGCGGAACGAACAATGGAAGAGCTACTCCGAGCACCCACGGAAGGGTATGGATAAGCTATCGTTATAACGGAAATTAATGCGGATCATTTTGAGATAAAGACGAATTTGCTTCAATTAGTTCAAGCTAGCCCGTTTCATGGTTTCGAGAGGGAAAACCCCCACACTCATATTAACAATTTCAAAAGGATTACCTCGACTTTGAAATTTAGGGATGTGCCGATTGATGTAATTAAACTTATGATGTTTCCATATTCACTCGAGGGGGCCGCTAGAGTTTGGTACGATAAAGAACCTCCTAATTCGATCTTGACTTGGGAGGATCTCGTAACCAAATTCGTGAATCAATTTTTCCCTCCCTCAAAGACCACTCACTTAAAAAATTAAATTTCTTGTTTTACCCAAAAATTCGAGGAGACATTTAGTGAAGCATGGGAATGATTTAAGGAAATGCTTAGAGCTTATCCCTACGATGGATTTACGGAGTTAACTCAAATAGATACTTTCTATAATGGTTTAAATGATAACGATCAAGACTCCCTAAATGCCGCGGCGGGTGGAAATCTTTTGAGTAAGACTACTAGAGAGGCTTTGAACATAGTTGAGAACAAATCAAAAGTTCGTAATTCACGAAACAAATCAAATGTTTCTAGGATGAATACGAATTCTAGGGAAAGTTTTAGTAAAACGGATGAAAGAATTAATAAGCTTACGGATCAAATTTCGACTTTAGTTGAGATTATTTCTTAGAAAGTTGTCACTCCCGCAACGGTTAAAGCGGTTGAGGAATCTTGTGTTACTTGTGGTGGTGCTCATGCTTACTATAATTGTCCTAATACCGATAACAATCAATCTAGTGTTTGTGCGGCTTCGGGTACTTACAATCAAGTAAACCCTCCAAATCGTGTTAGCAATCACATGGCACCACCCGGTTTTGCTCCGGTTCACAATGGTCAAAATAGTTATAATCAAAATCAAGGTCAAGGAAATAATTTTAATCGGGGAAATAATTTTCATGGAAATCAAGTGTTTCAAACTCCAATTAATCATGCTCCAAATGTTCAAAATCAAGGATTTCAAAACCAACCTTTTCAAGTTCCTAATAATCAAGTTCAACAAGGAGTTCCAAATGAGTTTTCAAATTATATGAAATCTAATGATCAAATGATGAGAAACATGCAAAGTCAAATCAACTCGTTGAAAGGATAATTTAAGAATGAAATTCAAAACATGATGAAGACTCAACAAACCGTCTTGATGAATCAACAAAATGCTTTTCAAAATAATTTGCAAAATATATTAAGTGGATTTTTCCAAAACCAAGCCTCAACTTCGGGTACTCTTCCGAGTAATACCATTCCTAACCCGAAGGGTGAGATGAAAGCAATCACTACTCGAAGTGGTGTTGCTTATGAGGGACCTTCGATTCCTACTAATTCTTCTCCCAAAAAGATAGTGGAACGAGAAACCGAGGAAACAACGGATTAGGAGCAAACTAATTTCTAAGGAAGTATAGCTCACATCCTACCTCCGGTTAACCCCATTCCGATTCTAGAACCCGATGTTCCGAAGACTTTACCTAAGCCTAATATTCCATATCCTTCGAGACGTAATGATCAAAAGTTACATGAAAAAGCTTTGAATCAAATGTAGAAGATCTTTCAAATCTTTCAAGATTTGCACTTCGACATTAGCTTCGTGGACGCTTTACTTTTGATGACAAGATTTGCCCCTACGATTAAGAATTTGCTCATGAATAAGGAAAAGTTGTTTGAATTAGCTAAGATACCGTTGAATGAGAATTGCTCGGCGATGCTCCTTAAGAAGCTTCCCGAAAAGCTTGGAGATCCCGGCAAGTTTCTTATACCATGTGATTTCCCGGGAATGGATGTATGTTACGCCTTGGCCGATCTTGGCGCGAGCATAAATCTTATGCCTCTTTCCATTTGGAAAAAGCTTTCCCTACCCGAACTTACCCCCACACGGATGACTCTAGAGCTTGCGGATCGATCCATTACTCGTCCTAAAGGACTCGCCGAAGACGTCTTTGTCAAAGTTGGGAAATTTCACTTTCCTACCGACTTTGTTGTTGTTGATTTTGAAGTCGATCCTCGGGTTCCTCTCATTATAGGGAGATCCTTTTTGAGGACCGACCGTGCTTTAATTGATGTGTACGAAGGAGATCTTATCTTAAGGAACGGGGATGAACGATTAATTTTTCATGTCGATAAGCATCCTCAAAAGCATGCAAACGAGTCAATTAAAATGATTAATTTCATTGATGTCTCATGCAAGGATAGTTTTGGAGAAGTATTAAAATTAAAAAAATCAAATCATTTCTCAAGTGGCAGTACCACTCCGCTTTCTGATTCTCGTCCTAGTCTCATATCTTTTGAGACTAGCGATTCTCTTCTTGAGGAGTTTGCCGATGAACTCGCTCTTCTTGACCCATTTCCACCGGGAAATGAGGATGTTGATTTTAAAGCCGATCTTAGAGAAATTGAATTGTTGCTTACCGTGATCCGTCAACAAATTTTTCACCTACGATTATGATTGATCCTAATCCCGAGAGGTTCATCAATAAACCTGCTCTAGCTTGCTTACCTCCACCGGGAGATGACAAATCATTTCTTAAGGAGGATGTTCAAAAAGAAAATTTTCAAGTGTATTCAAACCCTCTTTTTGAATTTGATGACAATTACAACTCTAGTGACATTAATCCTCTCTTTAATAAGATGTTAGAGGATGTCGAGAGCGAAGATTCCAATGTTTCTAATTTTGATGAGCCAGTTTTACTTAACATACCTTTTTTCGATGAGGATGAGTGTTTCGACCCAAGAGGCGAAATTGATAAATTCGATGCTTTTATGGACGCTTATAATGACTCGAAAGGAGACGTTCTTGAGATTTTACATAACACCACCCATAATCTCTCCCCCGAAGTGTTTTTCGATCATGAACCACAAGGCTTAAAGGATGAAACTGATAATGATGATTTGATGACCGAGGACAAAGTTTTCGACCCCGGTGGGAGAAACTTTTCTCTCCATCATATGTGAGATTATCCTCTAAGGATCGCCATTATCTTTTCTTTACAATTGTTTTCTCCTTCGGGAGTAAGGATACCATTTTTGACCCTGGCATCTACGCTTTTCATTTTTCTTCTATTGAGCTGGTGGCATTTGAAAGTCAAATGGAAGTTTGCTCTTCCACTTGTTTTAGCCTCATGGACAACTAAATGCGGGGATGGAGTCAAGCTATGTGACTCAGTTACCAAAAACAAAGCGCTTCGTTGGAGGCACCCCATGCTTATCCATCTTTCTTCTTTCTTATTTCTAATGTGATGTGTGGAGGCTTGTACTCTTCCGATTCTTGTTGTTTGTGCTTGTGATTGTTTGTAGGATTGACCTAAAATTTTTGAAGAACTCTCGTATTCGGTGTTTTGTCCCGGTTCACTCAAGCTTCCTAGCCTTTGCTTGCCATTAGTTTGGGGAAATCCAATATCCTAGATTCTTATCGACTAACATTTATCTTTTAGTATACTTCATAAACGGCTTAAGATTTTTGTAATACTTTCTCCATGCTCGGATTATGCATTCGACTTTTTGAGTTCTAGTATGGGGTTTCGAACCTTAGACTAGGAAACATTAAGGACAATATTTAATTTTAGTATGGGGTAGTATATCTTCGATATGATCTTACCTACTTTTGCCCGTTGTTCTCACATACCTCGTTTTTTCACAATTTTATATATATATATATATATAATGTGAAAAAAAAATGATGAAAAATATAAAATAGTTGATAAAAGAATAAGTATTTTGACACGAATGTAGGCTTTCTGTTGGTGAGAACAAAAGTAAATTTTGACCCGAACATTTTTATATCTTAGCTTTTCTCCTTAACGTAAATAGATTGAAATTTGCTAATCTTTTATACAAGGAGCTATAAAAGCAAGTCTAGCTTGAAAAAGTCAAGACTTTGCAAGTTCCCATAATTGAATGTCAATATGTAAGATCGATTTATTAGGTCTAAGCATTCAGAGTTTCTTTATTAGAAATTTAAATTGTTGAAGAACAAGAGGATGATAGAGTAGAAATATAACGTTTTGATGCTATACATATATAGTTGATTTTCTTTTAAGGTCATAAGTGTTAATTGTGGCTTTTTCTCCATTAGCTTGTTTCACCTTTTATTTGTAGTTGTTTAATAAATAGAGTTGTGCGGTTTTTTGGTTAATAATTAGTTAATGGAAGTTTTCTTTAGTTCCTTTGTGATCAAGATGAGTATACATCAGGAATACTTAATTTGGCATACTATATGTATCACATTAATAAATATTTTGCTTATCCCTTAAAGAGCCTTAGGGTATATGGGGTAAGTGAAATTTAATAAGTAAAATTATTGCCTTATTCATTCCTTAAAGAGCCTTAGGGTATATGGAATGGATATTGTTGCTTAATTTTTGTCTTGTTTGTACCTTAAAGAGCCTTAGGGTATATGGTGCAAATAAAATTGGTCCATTTATGTCTTAAAAAGCCTAAGGGTATATGACATGAATGGTGCCATGTTTAAGTAACCTAATAAAAGCCAAATTTTGGTCTCCTCGATGTAGACTTAATTTTGATGACATTTGATCTTTTGAAAAGGGCTAGGAACTAATTATTGCGTTTTTAACTGTTACGCTTTATTTTTGGAATTAATAAGTATCAAAATAAAGTCTTAAAGAGCCTTCGGGTATACGACTTAAATAAAATATTGAGATACAAAATTAGGAATAAGGGAGGAAAAGTAATACACAATTAGCTTTTATGAGTAGTGTTACCATCATAACTTGTATTTTACAATGATCTTGTTTTTAAGCTTGGCTTGGAGAAGTGAAAGTCGGGAACGATGAATTTATCTATTTGGATACTTTTTGTGCTTTTTGTTCCGTGATCCTAAAAGTTATCAATGAATAATGAAAGCAATACATTATGTCATACATGAATAAGTTGTAAGTTGAAAATTATGAAAATCATAAAAAAATAAAAAAATCTTTGAAAATGGGAAAGCGGAGTGTTTTAAAACTTGTGATTTCTTAACTTTCCCCACAAAAGACTTTGCTACTTTTCAAAGGATTAATTTGGGGAGGTTTTGGAGTATTTGGTTTTAGAGCAAATAACATTGCGTGAGGACACGACAATCACTTAGTTTGGGGAATTTTGATATGTAAGAAATCAAATATCCGTTTTATATCAAAAATGACCTTAAAAGATGAAAATGTGCATAATTATGCTTGTATATGTGTATTTTGTCTTTTGTGAATGTGTAGGTACAGATATTGCAAATATCACAAGAAAAGAGCCAAAATCGGACAAAAACAGACACGGGAACGGAAAGAGTACACAAGAGACGAGAATGTATCAATTATGGTCAGCTTTGGTCAACAAAAGTCAACATGGTCAACAATGGACAACCCACAAGATGACAAAACCTTAAAAATACCAAAAGGTCCCTTAATGTTAAATCATTTTCACCTTATGTCCCTAAATAAATAACATTATTAGTCCTTTATTATTAAGTAACTAACAATCGTTAAGTGTTTATTAACACCCAAATCCCTTAATCTTTACCCGAGCTCAACACCAAAACCTGTGGCCCAAAACCCTTTATAAACCCAAGTCAACTCTCTTATTAAGCTGGGTCAAACAAAGTTATTAATAGAAGAAAAAAGGCGCGAAAAGGGAATTACTATTCACCTTTCTTCCCCAAATTTACCCTGCTCAATTAAATGAGTAAATCCACTCTTTCACTCATCCAACGTGGCTTATAAATTCCATGTACCAAGCCCCAGCTCAGAATAGCAAAACGTCACTCAAGGGTTTTGATTGGACACCTTTGACACATGGGATAGCATGTGGACTTCAAAGAAACACAACTTAATTGGAAATTTACACTGAAATCAATGAAAAAGAAGCACACGGCTCCAAAGAAGTGGGATTGCCACGCTGGCAATCCGTGTGCTCCATTTTGATCCAAAGGCTACAATTTGACATCCAATGATTAGAAGAAAATAAAGGGCCAAGATTAGAAGCTGCAAAGGGAGCGTTCAAGGCCTAGAACCTTCACTCTTGCCCTATAAATAGGAGCCCTCACTCACTTACAGATATCATGTAGGAGTAGTGTAATTTTAGGGTGGCTTTTAGCTTATTGTAGTAAACTTTAGCTTATTGTCATTTAAACTTTTGTAATCTCTTGTTAAAAGCTTTGTAACTCGTTTTCATTAATAAAATTTGCAGTTTACTTTTTATCTTGTGTTTAAATCTGTTTTTATTTAATATGCAATGATAAGTGTAATGGTCAAATAGGTATCATTAAGCTCTTAAACACTACTCAAGCTAGTTAGATACTCATTAAAGCTCTTAAAGCTTAAATAAGCTTATTGTCACTCAATTCCACCCTTAAATTTACCTCAGCTTAATTTTGGAAGTGAAACCAGAAATGGAAGGGTTTCCAGGACCTCACTAGCTTATCTATGATAAGCTAGAGCTTGTTGATAAGAGCATTTTATAAGCCTTGTTTGTGCAAAGGCAGTTGTAAGTTCTCATTTCCATTTTATAGCTTTAACTTGCATTTTAGCTTAATCCTGCTTTATGTTTGCTTATTTCTGATTAGATTAGCTTATTATTGCTTATTATAGTTGTTATATGCTTATTGTGTTCAATTATTAGTATAGATCTTAATCTGCTAGTAGTTTTTATAAAATAGTGAAAAAAAAATCCAAAAACATTAGCATAGTTAGTTAGCTTATTGATTCTGCTTACTTGCTTATTGAATATTGTTCATTATGTCTGTTTTGAGCTTGTCACTATCTGGTATTTAAAAATTGAACTTTAATTCTCAAAATTATAAGCTAAAAATGATTTTAAGGAAATTAGAGGGGTGTTTGGCTCAAGGCAGTACTAACTTGAGTTAGTACTGCCAAAGGCCTTTTGGTCCTTTAGTTTAATTTGAAACCTCATTTTTTAGTTTATAATGTAAGAATTTTAGTTTTTGTTAGATCAAATCAAGTTTTTAATCAAGTTAGTGAGTAGTAGTTAAGATCGGTTAGTATAAGTTCAGTCTCATATGCATTTTGAGCTCAAGTTTGTTCTAGCTAAATTTGTTACTCATTTTACTCTTATCTAGATGTTTAAATGTGGTTTTAATCAAATCCTTAGGTCTGCACTTGTTGGCTTTGAGTTTTGGGTACTTAAGTTGTCAATTGCATTAGATAAGAAAAATAGATAATAGGCCATTTTCAAGCTTAAGTTTCAGCTAGTAATAGTTAGAGTTAGTTTCTAAAATTTGGTTTATAAGTAGTTTGTAGGTCACTTTTAATCTGTTTGATCTTAATTAGTTGTAATTAGCTTATTAGCTTATCTGTTTTTAGGTTTAAAATCAGTACTTTGTCATTTACATTAAACTTTGAAAAAACCAAAAAAATAGTGTAACAGTTAAAATTAGCTTTTTCAATTAGCCTTTTCTTTGCTTATTTGATTTTCAAATTACTTTTCAAAAGTTGTTTTAAATAGCTTATAGGTCAAGGTTTAAGCTGGTTCAAGTCAATAAGCCATAAGGATCTTTTAGCTTGCTTAAAATTAAGCTCAAAGTTGCATGTTTGTCTGATTTGGAAACAGTTTTTCACAAAATTGCTTATTTGATTTTTTAGCTTATAACTTATAATTTTAGCTTAATTCTTGTTCCTGCTTTCTTATTAGGTTAGTAATAGGGTAGTGTAGCTTATTTTGATTCTGTTTGAGCTTATTTTAGCTTATTAGTTTCTTTGAGTTTTGAGAAAAAACAAAATTTAGTTAAGTGTTATCTGTCATAGTATTAAGCTGTTTTCTAGCTTATTAGTGATTTTGAAAAAAGTTGTTTTCACAAAAGTACCTTATTTTCAATTGCTTAACAACTTTGTTTCTTAAAATTTTTGCAAAAAGTAAAAGAGGGGAAGCCAAGGATGTCAGGGGTGAGCAAGGCTTGAACCCCTGACCTCAACCTAGCCTCAACCCTTTTAACGTCTCAACACAACACACTCACACCCACTGTTCCTGGGAATTTTAAGTCCAAGGGCAACATCAATCCTTTTACAACACCTTTTTATAAGCTCTTGCTATCAATAAGCAATTCAAATGCGCTTATTTCCTTTTTCGTGCTTATTCATATTTAAGCACATTCTCTTTGCCTCTCAGTGATTTGTTTCATTCAACCTTTTCTCTCTATTAGCTATTGTTCAGTAAAATTTCTCTAGATTTTGTATTCAAAGTTTTATAATTTTCGTACATTTATTTTGTTTACAAACTTTAAAAAATCATAAAAAATAGAAAAATAATCAAAACATAAAATTCTTTTTCTGAAAATCTTCTTTTGTCATTTAGGTCTTATAGAATTCAAATTTACTTTCTTAGGGTTAAAATTTAAGAATTTCATTTTTTTAAAGAACGGTATTTGATTCTTGCTCTTGTTTTCTTCGTTTTTTACTTTAAGCACCCTCGGTTTAGGATTTCCTTAGCTTTTTATTATAATATAGTCAATTAGGATTAGAAAAAGTAGAAAGAAATCATTTTAGGTTTAATTTTAGATAATTTAGGTTTTAATTGTCGCATTTCTTTAATTCTCGTTATCGTTTTTGTGCTTAATTGTTTTCTTTTGAATGTTTTATGTGTTTTTAATTGTAGGAATAGAAAACCAATTCAAAAAGTCTGAAACCAATTCAAATCATTGTCCAAATAAAAAACGGAGTTTCAATTTCACGATTCTTGGGGTATAAAGACCCGGTGAACACTTACCGGATAAAGGTACAATATTTTTGTGTGAATTTTCCTTATTACCTTTTTCCTAAAGGGTAATTTTCGAATTTCTTATACTTTAGTATATTACATATATATAATTTGAGACGTATCTCCACCCGATCTTACAAACTTAATAAACAAATAAGCTTAACACTCTTAAGCTTCTACTTCAATAATTCACAAGTAAAGGTGTCAACTTTATTTACTAATTACTTCCATAAAAACCAAAAAGATCGAAACTTTATCTATTTATCAACCTTATAAGACCCTTAAGCTCTGACCTTAGATGATGGAAGGATGAAATTAGAGATAAGACAAGAAACAAGAGATTAGGACAAATAAGCTATAAGCTAAAACTTCTTTTAAGATCTAAATAAGCTATATAAAAAAAACTTTTGTAAAAATTTTGATTAAAACTATAAACTATTTTTAAAACTATTTATAAAACTAGATCTACTTTCAAATCTAAATCTAATAATCTATCAAAATAAGCTAATCGGCTAAGCTCTTAATAAGCATATCCGAAAACTATATGGAAAGTAGATAGAAAATAAGCCAAGTGCTTATTTCAAAAATATATAATCTTAAAATCAATTCGAAAAAGTTATAGAAGCTTATTCGATTAATAGATAATAAGCTTTAAAACCGGATCTAACTTAATCCAAAATAAGCCAAAATAAATCTTACTTTAAACCTTATTAGATCTAGACTTATTTTGTTATAAGCTAAAAGCTTATTTCAAAATAAGATCTTGAAAAAGGAGACTTAGAAATAAGATAAGAGATTAGCTTATTTAGAAATAAGCTAGAGATAAGAAAAGAAAAATAGAGGATTAAGAGTAGAAAAAGCTTCAAGTAAAATCTTCAATAAACTTCATCTTCATTAAGCTAAAAAGAAATAAGATCTTTTACAATACGCTAGAACAATAAGCTGAAAAGGTTTTACAATAAGCAAACAAATAAGCTAAATCTATTCTAAATCTACTCCTACTCCTAACTAAATTAAACTACTATGTGAAAAATAAACTATAAATCTAACAACAAATGAGAGTCTGCTGCGTCCAGTTATATAGTCCAAATAGGGTGGATGGGCAATTTCATCATTTCAGGTGATCAGCTAATAAGAGTTCCAGATCTGGGGGTATTTTTATCATTTCGCATCTACCAACCGCCTCATTATTGCTTGATGATAACGTCAATCATTGGCTCTAGAACCTTCCTTGTACTAACGCACGCTGTCATTTAAGATCCACCAGTATGATGAGGACACGTGTCCTCATTCACCGAGTAACCAAAAAGCGTCTTTGTCCCATTAATTCCACTCGTTCTGCACTATGAATTGATGGTATATTATTAGGCCACACGTCAAGCTTTAGTTGGACAAGCATTACATAGTGGATGGTCACGTGACCTTGTTTGATTTATTTAGGTGCACGTGAGGCTTGAAACTTTAAATCATCATTTCATCTTTTTAACATAATGCAAACCAACTGGGCTAGAATTTGATTAAATAGACTGAGTCGCGCATATTGGTCTAGGGCTGGAATCTTTAATATTAGGCTAGCTCTAATATAGGCTGGCCCGACCTGTATAACGGGTTATGGGCCGACCCAATAAACAAAGAAGGCACCGTCGGATTCAAAATCACATGCTCTTTCCAATGATATGCTCGGGGAATTTTTCTGACTTCGTCTTGATCTTGAATAATAAGTAAACTTGATCGAATCGAACCCGAAAATTCTCGTTTTTTCTTCGTTTTCAATCCTTAGTACCTACAAGACATAAAAACACAATACAAACATATTTGCAATATAATTAAGCATATTTTAGTGTTTTAGTCTGATTTAGAGTGTTTTCTAGGGTATAAATGATGTGTGTTTAAGCACACATCAAATTCCCTCACACTTAGCCATTGTTGGTCCCACACGTAATGTTTATAATACACACCCAGAAAGAAATAGTTTAACCCCCCTTAACTAATAACCCCTCACAATCAAAAAAGAACAGAAAAGGTCCATTAAGAAAGTTAAAAAATCATTTAATTCGCAAGCACCCCCGTTTTAACCACCCATTCAATAATAGATAAAAACTAAGATAAAATTTATTTAATTGGCTTTAAGAACGGGAGTTCGTCATTCTTGATTTTCACATTCCAAAAAAAGCTTAACACGAAATCACAGTTAAATATAAGATTAGATGCTAACACTACTCATAAATACTAATTGTGTACGCACAGCTACTTTTTGCTCCCTTATTCCTAGTCCTCTAAAGATTTTATTTAGATAATATAATGTGAAACGAGATCACTTATTTAAGTAGATTATCGTCTTATTATTAAAAAAATCCCGGTTTAAACCATAATTAGTTTAAAATCCTTTCCTAAAGAGACGTTGTGCTTAGAATAAGGTCCACATTAAGGTTATTGATTTCACACGATTTAAGGGATATTTTTTTGAGATATCCCGGGAGTTGAAATTTGGCTTTATTATTAACATTAAGCAATATTAGCCCTTGGTCCTTTAAACAACTGGCACATCGGTCGTCCTAACCGACAGAGCCAGTAGTCTTATTTCGAATTCGGGTATTTCCTTGACCTATTTGAAGAGTGACACATCGGGCTAACAGACAAAGCCAATAAACTTTTATCAGTCTTAGATCATTATTATTACTATGGGCCTTCTGTTGAAGATTTCCACATCGGGAGCGAACCGACAGAGCCAGTAGTCTTTTATCAACCCACAGTTCTTATTATTATTATTTTTGTTTCCTCCACCCTATAAACTACTGCCACATCAGGAGCGAACCGACCAGAGACAGTAGTCTTATTTCGGCTTCAGTTGATTATTTTATATATATATATATATATATATATATATATATATATATATATATATATATATATATATGTATTTTTTATATTATTAAGCCAAATTTCAAGTCCTGCGGTCTTGTAGCTTCCGAGACATATGGCGTCCTAACCGACAAGACCCGGTAGCGTCCCACAACGCTGACAAAACCTCGATGTGTACCTTACTTTCAGCAAAAGGAATCTCTACGAAGGGATTAAAAACTAAGGATCGCAAAAACCGTACAACATACATATATAATAATATAGTTAATCAAGTCGGTAGGAGTAAAAAGCCACAATTAACCTCTATGAGCTCTAAAGAGAACCAACTACTCCACGTTTAGCATCTAACTTACATCTAGCTCTATCATTTTTCGTTCTTTGTAAAATTTTAAAGTTTTGCAAACGCTTAGTCTAAAAAGCTAAGGGGAAAGCTAGAGAAAAACTCGGTCGATTCAAAAATCTCCCTAGTTCTAGCCTACGGGCTTACTTATTCACATTTCTAATTATAACTAAGACAGATTTTTTTAGCATAAGATAAAGCAATATTTTGGTTAAAACAGGGTTGCAAGGGACACAACAAGGCACATGTATTATCAATCTCGATAGAAATCCCCCCCCCCCACTTTGAATGTTACATTGGCCTTAATGTTTAAAAATATTGGGTTTTACCCCCACACTTAGGAACAAAAAAGGCAAATGCAATAAATTTCAAGTATTATTACTAAGAAAGATAGAAAGAAGAAGAGAACACGGGTTGCCTCCCGATAAGCGCTTGTTTTTGTTCGAGTCTCTAGCTTGACTTCGGGGTTATTTTAATTTAGGTCTATGGTCAAATCCATCACCCGATGTGAGATGAGGATGGAAATAGAGATACATCACCACCTTAGGTGAGTATGCAGCAGGACGGGGTGATGACATGTGATGAAAACCAATATAAGTGGTCTCTATCACCCTCGTCTTCCCACCTGACTGTGTCAGGGAGAAAAAAGATCAAATCTTTCCACCTCCCTTAAGCTAAATTGCTTAGAATCAGGAAGTGGTGTGACAAGTAGGGTGGACTTTTTAAGTAACACTATAGGAGTGGGATCGGAGAATATCTCTTCGATAAGTAGATGTTCCAAAAATAGAATGTCACCCTCTGAATCGTAATACCCATCATCAATTTCAGTTGGAATTGAATCGTCTAGGCCGATCTCAGCGATGAGCTCCTCCAAAATTAGGTCACTAGTCTCTAAGGATCTAGACATCGAGTCCGGATTACCTAAAGGTTCATAATTCAATGGTGCTGACTTAGGAGGGTCCAGGCTACTATTGTTCGTAAACTCCTCATCAAAAAGCGGATTATCATTACATAAGGTATAATCATCATTAAAGTCGAAGAGAGGGTTTGAGAAAGTCACATCATAAGATCTAGGTTTTGAATCATCACATAAAGGCTCATCAGACATTCCTTTGGTTAAACTTGGATTTTCGAGTAAATGATTAAATAGTTGCTAAACCAAATGTCTAGGCAAGCCAGCTACATCCTCGTTTTCTATCAAAAAGTCGACTACATATTCTCCTAGAGGCGAATTGATATCAAAATTTTCTTCCCTAACATCAGTGATGGGCAAAGGTGTAGTAGCAGGCATATCACACTCTAAATCACTATCAGATATCACCTCAGACTCCCTTGGGATTGGGACAAGATCATCGACACTAGACTTTATAAATTCCTTAGTTTCCCTTGCGGGAATATTGCTAATAACCTCACCCACCCCATTAAGAGGGTATCTGCAGGTTCCATGGTAGCTATGAATGGTATGGATGGTGTGTATGTAGGAGGTGTGACAGGAGCGGTATAATGATCACTCAAACAGTGCTCTGTGTCATAAGTCACCTCCATGTAATCGTTACTCCCCTTAGGTTCTTTTAGAACAACAGGGGAATTAGGCATTTGAGTTCTAAGAATTTCCTCCAAAATACAGTTATTTTCCCTTGCTAAAAGCATAAAATGACTATGAGAATCTAAATCCTGAGGGGGAAACTGATCAATATGGTACTGTGGAGGTTGGTCAAAATAAGGAAAGTCATAATTGTTACCAAGATTAGGTTCATAGACAAGCTAGTTCCTGGTTTGACAATTAGAGCTATAATGGGGACCTCCACAGACCTCATAACAGTCAAACTGTTGTTGCTGATACGAAGAATAAAATGGAGGTTGGTCATCACTAAAATTTTGATTGTAGCAAGGACCCTAATCATAAATGGGTGTATTCCCTGCTTGATAATCAGAATTATAATGTGGACCTCTACAGAACACACAACAGTCAAATTATTGTGGCTGACTCGGAGAATAGAATGGAGGTTGGTGATAACCAAAATCTTGATTGTAACAGGGACCCTGATCATAGTTGGGTGTGTTCCTTGTTTGACAATCAAAGCCCGAGTGAGGGATTCCTCTATAATACTCACACGAGTATGTCTTAATCGGGTGTAGCGGGGGTTAGTTAAAGAAATTAGGTGCTTCATTATGAATAAGGGTTTTGGTCATAAACAAACCCATTTCCCGTCCCTACAATTCTACACCCGGGACAATTTCCACCATTTCAGGGACCCCCCACAACATGAGCAATTATATTGGCCAGACAATATTTATGTTTCAAGTTGTTTCAAAACTCGAAGTTTTGCCAGTTTCTCATTTAAAGCTTCCCCGTCAAACATAGCAAATAAAGAA
>BQNB010080751.1:0-29837 GCA_026074375.1 Tanacetum coccineum
GAACTGGGTCTTATGAAGCCCTTGTCGGATAGTTCCTTCAGTTGGTCTAAAAATTCTTTCATTTCGGACGGGGCCAATCGATAAGGTGCCCGTGCTAAAGGTGCAGCACCAGGTATCAAATCGATTTGGAATTCTACTTGTCGAGTCGGAGGGAGACCCGACAAGTCTTCAGGAAATACTTTAGGAAAATTTCGAATGATCTGTACGTCCTCAAGTCGCTTCTCCTCTGACTTGTGTTTAGTCTCCTTTGTAGTAACATGTGCCAAAAAGATAGGACATCCTTTTAGCATGTACTTATGTGTTTTAGTGCACGAGATGATGTTCAAACAAGTCTCGTTTCCCCAGTCGCTTTCGTCACCGCAAACAATCAACGTTTCATTTCCCTAGGGAATACGAACGATTTTCTCGGCACAAATGATGACAGCTTGGTACTTTACCAACCAATCCATACCGATAATGACGTCGAGACTACCAAGTTCTACGGGCATTAAGTCTATGTTGAATGGGTGATTCAGGAAGTTTAATGTATAACCCCTAAGGATAGTGTTTAACCCAATTATTCTCCCGTCGGCTTGTTTAATGTCATAATAGTGATCTAATGCAGTTGGTGTGATATCAATTTGGGAGCTAAATGTAGTATACACAAAGCTTCTATCGGCACCAGTATCAAATAAGACAAAAGCATAGCGGTTGTTTAGAAGGAACGTACCCGTCACGACGTTGGAGTCTGGGTTTGTCCCTGCACAGCCTACCGCATACATTTTCGCTAGAGCATTTCCATTTCTAGCTTGGTTACCACGGTTGTTGTTTTTCAACTTTAGACAATCCCTCTTGAAGTGTCCCTGAGCTCCACATTCATAGCAAGTGGGCTTTTGACCTGCCCTAGTGCCTCTTTGGTTGTTAGCAGTGTTGGCATTAGCGGTACTCCTACAGTCACGAGCCAGATGGCCAACTCGGTTGCACTTGTGGCATTTGGGAGCACATGGGCCATCATGGTGATAGTTGCATTTAGCGCATAGGGGTTTAGATCCCCCGTATGGCTTCTTCTTACCAGATCCTGCAGTGTAGGCTCAGCCAGTGTTCTGCCTCTTTTTTTGTTGTTGTTGTTGTTGGTTATCATCTTGCTTTCTCTTGGACTCTGTCTGACATTCAGCAAAAGTGCGGATTTTCTTATCCGTTAGCTTAGTTGCGATTTCAACTGCTTCTTGCATTGTCTTTGGTTTAGACGCCACTACACTCCCATGAATCATGTCGGGAAGACCACCGACATATTTTTCAATTTTATCAGATTCTTCGAGAAACATCCTCCCACGCAACAAAGCCAATTCCTAAAAGCGTTGGGTATAACTTGTCAAGTCAACACCCTTCACCTTCAGATTCCAAATCTCCATTTCCAATTTCTTAATTTCATTTCGAGGACAGTAATGGTCAGTCCTCATTTTCATGAGTGTTTTCCAAGGCATATCATAAGCGGCATCATGACCAACTGTCTTAACATGAGTGTTCCACCATGTTAAAGCAACTGAATGGAGAGTGCAAGTAGCAAACTTGACTTGATTCTCAACTGTATAATTACTGATATAGAAAACAGACTCCATTCTTTTAAACCATTGAGATAGACTGACAACTCCTTCCGTGCCTTTGAAGTTTAAAGGTTGACATTTGAGAAAGTCAGTGTAAGTACATTCACGGGCAGTTCGTTCTATCCTTCTAACACCCGTTCTCGAAATATGGCTATCATCGCCATTCAAATTTCTGTCAGCATCACGTGCTGTCAAAGCAGAAGTAACGCCTTGGTCAATCATTGCCTTTAGCTGGGCATTAGTGACAGATGTGGTGGCGGGAGTTGTGGTTGTTGTTTTTGGGTCGTGGTCCTTTTCTTTGGTGCCATTTTCTTTAAATCACAAGAAAATATAATACCCGTTAGATTTCATAAAATCATAACCATGACATGCCATATACATAATAAGTAAATGAATCAACAACAACACAGTGAAATATACAACAAAATTGAATATTAACAATGGATAAGCTAAATCGACAATCCATTCAATAAATAAATTCGATTATAAGATGTGACAATAATAACAACCATCCATATATAAATTGGAAAACATACATGAATGGTTCAGATACAAAACGATCACTACGATTAGGTACAAAGATAAAAGAATATATACAACCTAAAGCTATACTAGCCGGGAGTTACCTGTAATACTTAGTATGTTGTACAAAATAACTAGCCATAACATGATCTCTGAACTGCTACCAGCCTCCTTTGGTGCATCTGGTTGTACAGGACCTTTAGCGGGTCCATGCTATCTCTTGAACTCTGTCATCTGGGTTTGAAGTCTCTTCAGCAGCTTTAGTGCCTCAATGAACTGTGCCTGTCTCTTGCGGTCCACTGCAGCAACCTCGGGGGAAGAGGGGGGCGGGGATTGGGGGGGGGGCGGCGGCCTGTCTCCTGCGGTCCGCTGCTGCAACTCTGTAATCCTACCTGCTGACCCAATACAGTAGTACACAGTGACATAACCTTTAAACGTGCAAGATCACTAGCATCCATGGATCGTCCCCAAGCCTCTCAAGATATCCTAGCCTCTCTCTCCATTAGTAAACCTGTACGAGCATGTGCACACCTATCCCTATACAACATGTTAAGGTCATCCGACTCAGGACCATCAGCTGTCACATTAGGTTGTGCTCATCATCCAACTCCATAGCCTCATCTGTGGACTTTGCCTAATCCTAGTGGCAAACTCTGTCATCCATTGGCCCAACTCTGTGTCATTAGTCGTTGGTGCCCCTGGCATGTCTACCAGTATCTCCTCCCAAGTGTCGGTGATCCCATAACTGACATCTCTCTCTAGATCCTGCTTAATCTCCTTGTCTATAGTGGCAACAAAACCATAGTCCGCCCTGAAACCTCCAGGATTTCTAGCAGTAGGGGGCAGAACTAGCTCTCTCCTACCACACCTCATAACTTGAACCTATAGCGATACCTAACCACTACCAAGGTGATAAAGTAAACCCCCTGGTCTGTCTGCTCAACGTCCAGTAGAGAGCAAGATGCACAGGTGGTGATGAAATGTAGGTAGCGTGTATGGGAAAGGAGTTGAGGAGTGCCCTTGTATGGTATGGGTACCTAATGGTGGTGTATCTCTCTGGTGTGGGAGAGTAATGATAGGGGCGGTGGTTAATGGATGTAGAGGGCCTCAGCTCTCGCCGGATCAATCGCACTCGTGTATCCCAATGGATAAGTGGTACTAACAGTAATGGTAGAGGTGATATAGGTATTGGTGGTGAGGGAATCTGAGTATGGTGATGACCATAGGGAAAGTGGTGATGGTGGTGGAGTAGGTATAGCAAGGGAGTCTGGCAACCTCTGTATCAGACCAAAATAGCGTATGTGGCTTATCTCGGATTGATATCCTAGCAGTAACCCAGTATACAGGATGTGGTGGTGGTGTGGCCGTAGACTCGTCGGTCTCAAATGGCTTAGTCTCCTCAGTAGATGGGGCATGATCAACAGCTGGTAAAGCAACAGATGTAGAGTCGGCATGAGCTGGGTGCTCCTCCTCCTCCTCATCCTCTCAATATCAACATCATCATCCTCATCATCATCGGATGACTCATCCTCATCATCGCTATCGTCTCCTCCGTTGGTAGGATAATCATCAGGATCCTCCTTAGGGTCCTCATCATCATCCTCCTCCGGATCCTCCTTGGGATCCGACTCAGGAACATAGCCTGGTGAATCAGCGATAGGTGAGACAGCAGCAGGTAGGGGCTGCTCCTCAGCTGGGAGTACCTCATCCTCTGGTAGCATGAACTCTGGATAAACCGGCTCTAGAACAAAGTCTGGTAAAGGTGGGTACTCAGGACCCGACACATAATCAGGAGATGGCGGGGCCTGAAAAGCAGGCAACCCACATATGCATATGGATCCTCTTGCATCACGGGTGGTACATCGACCCCCGAAGATCCGATGTCTAACAACCCTCCAAATAGGCCGGATACAGCAGTTTATGTGACCGTGGAATACTCAAAATCCGACATGACTGTATCTGAAAATCCAAAATAGCTTATATTAGTATTTAATATAAGACTCTTATAGTAATATACATAGTATATCATAACATGTATATCAATCATGAATGCATCTAGTCTAATCAACTAATGCAACAACTAGTGTATGTATGTCCCGTGAAAACCCCTTTTATATAAATGCAATGTTTGAAAAACGGTTATAGTCTAGCAAAACATTAGACAATGGATTCTCTATAACTGGCCTCTTTGATACTAACCTGTAACACCCTCAAATTGGGTCGCAGCGAATATGGGTTGGTGGTTTACTTCATAGATTCAATAACACAAGATAAAAATATAAGAACGACCAGTAAAAGCTGTTTAAAAACTGATACATTGGATATTAACAAATTGTTTGTTACAAAACCCGAAGCTTCACTTGTTCACAGTATGTTCAAAATACAAAGATTTCAAGAGACCCATTAAACAGATATACAAAATGTAATGCGACAAAATTCTTAATTGGCATGACATCCAAATCAAAACCACCAATGTAATTCCCTTGGCACCTCGTGCCTATTGATCCCTTGAAAAATATTGCATAAAACGTCATCATATTGTTGAGTAAATTCATAGGTTTATAAAATGTATAATGTAGGACCACAAGATTTTCCCATGATAATGAAACAGATGCAAACATCATAGAATGTAATTACTTTTCCTAAGCCTCATGACACTAAAAGCTCGACATGTATGAAATGCAATAAAATTTCCAACATTTGCCTCCAGTGATGATGTTCTAACACGCAAACATCCTATGCCCGACCGACATGGTATACGTTCATTGTCCGGTAAACCGGCACAGTGAGCATGACTCACCCAAACGGGGATGTCAATCCTAAATAGATATATTTATAACATTCGCACTCACAACAGTAATTGACAGTTTATGATAATGAGCTCAGAGGGTTATTGCTACTTAGGCAAACACGTAATCGTAATGTGAAATGTCCACTTGCGTCCAATTGTAAAACATGCATATGTTTCTCACTCCAAAACTTGTAAATCATTTAAAATGTAAAACGTGGGGCTATGAACTCACCTTGTGTGTATGATAACAATTATATCACACAAAATGCGTTAAATAAATGCCGAATGCATCTAATCCAATATAGGCTGTATAAGTACTAAGCACTTTGATTAACTACTACCATATACAATTCTATATAGCTACATCACCATTTAATCGCGTTTGTGAAATCGTATTTATAAAGTTAAAAAGTTTATAAATATCTCTTTAGTGAAAACGACATAACTTTATGGTTTTAAGCCCGTTTCTTACGTTTCTTATGTCCACGCTTTCGTATTAAGACGAGTTATCAAAATATCACATTTTCATATTTTTAGTCCCCTGATGAACAGTGGTTTTTAGTGTTCATGACAGTTTATAAATTTATTTTTATAAATTAGTTATCGTAAAACCCGTAAATGTCGTATTTTATCCGTTTTAGCTCCGAATTTTAGTGATTCTTTCGAGCACGTATTCGTAATTACAAATCTTATCAAAATATAACATTTTTCAAAAATATGTATCTGTTATGAATAGTGATTTTTACTGTTCATAGTTTATAAAATTATTTTTATAAACTTTAATTACTGTAAATTTGTGAAATTCATAACTCCTTCGTTATTGATTGAAAAATCACGATTCTTATTGTTTTAGAATCCTAAAATTATGTACTATCTGGGAAAAATAATAAACCTTATATATCAGAAGTATTTTATAACTTGTTTTTATAAAATTTCTTTTATAACGCGTTTAATTAACGTATAACTTAAAATTAGCGTATCTCCTTCGTTATAAATCGGTTTTTAGAGTTCTTTACATGCCCACGATCCTTGTGACATGTAGTATTTTATAAAAGCATAAAATATATATGTTAAATTCGAATTTCAAACAAAAGGTTTTGAACTTTTTCTTAAAATGTGTTTAAAATGAGTTTTTCTAACTTTTAAGTTTAATCATTTTGTTACAAGTCTATTACAACACTCAGAATCACATGTCTTACATCCTTAGGGTCTCTAGTCCATGATTAGTCCATATATTGTCCAAAAAATCACAAGATCCAAATGTGTACACACTTTTTTATCCATGAACTTTCATAAGTATACTTTTTAGTTAACTTGTTTACATATACTTTTTATACGTAACCAACACTTGTACATTAGTTATACATCTATTATAACATGATATGAACTTTCATACAACATATATAAAAGTTTAACAAATCATAAATAAGTGTAAAAATCCATTTTTACAAGTAAATAAGTCCTTAGATGGTGATTAACTACATAAACATCATATATGCATAAAATCACAAAAGTAAAGAGATTAAGGTTTTTAGGTAACCTTAATATGATGTATGGTGATGAACAACAAAATCTAAACCCTTGTTTAGATTACAAACCCTAGCTTCCAAGACCTTGAAAACCCTAATTTCAAGTAAACCCTAATCTTAAACCTTTCTTGTTTAACACTTGTAAACCTTAAAGAAAACCTTCAAACCTTCTTGGGTTATCTTAGATATGATGTAGGAACACTTAGAAATATTGCAAATAAAATTTGTATGGGTGGTTTATGGTGATGATTTGGAGCCGTGGCCTAGGAAGAAAGAAATAGGAGAATTTTGTGTTGTTTACACCTTAGGAATGAGATGTGTGTGTTATCTTTCCTAGTTTAGGCATTATATACCATCTTGACTAGTCAAGCGACACTTAGAGGAATTCTAGGGATAGTTGGTCAAGTACACATGAAAGTCGTGTAAGAAAATATCTAAATGTTCCCTAGAATAGAAGTGATCCCATGATTTCTAGGAAATGGATTAAAAATAGATATTATCTTGTATGCATCCTTATGAATCCGGTTCTATATGCATATGTATAATATATTTTTGTAAAATTTTAGTATTAGGTATAATTTTGGGTATTTGTTGAAGCGTAGAAAAGTTTTGGTGGTTCCGGGAATGCCTAAACGTATTTTATCAAGAAACGTAAACACTTTACGTAACCAATAAAAATAAAATGAACAAAGTTAATAATTATACCCAAAATAATTACTTAACACTTGCTTGATGTAAACATTTAATTGTTTGATGCCTGTTTACATTGAACGATAATTTTTAGCTTACGCGATTTAACTTAACGATTACGATTTAAAAGCAAACGCGTACAATACTAAAAATAAATAGTGAATATATTGACGTCGTAAATGACCCTAAGACACGGGGTGTTATATGTTATCTCGGAGGTACCTCATTTTGAACCCTATCATAATGATATGGATAATCAAAGTGTTTATGCAATGCAGAGTTTTGAACAAACACCAGTTGTTGATTTTACAGATAATGAGATAACAAGTGATAGCAATATCATTTTGTACTCTCAATATTTGCAAGAAACGCAACAGGAAGCTGTTCAAGATACTAATTTGTATGCACAACAAGATTCAATGATATTATCTGTGATTGAACAAATGTCTGAACAAATGATTAATCATGTAAATAATTGGGAAAAGGCTAATCAAGAAAAGAATAATGAATCCTTAACCGCTGAGCTAGAGAGATATAAAGAACGTGTCAAAACTTTTGTACAGAGACTTAATATTGATTTAGGCACTCGTGAAAAAATGATCGATTCTTAAATGGATGATATGATTAAGGAAAAACTTGCACTTAAGCAGCAAATTGACTCACTTGAACAAAATCTTTCTAATCAAATCAAGGAAAAGGAATCTTTATTGCAAACATTTACTGTTTTCAAAAATGAATCCAAAGAAAAAGAAAGTAAATATATGGACAAAGAAATGGCTTATAAAAGAAAATAAAGGAACTCGATAATATTGTTTATAAAGTGGGTCAATCTGCTCAAACAGTGCACATGTTAACAAAACCACAAGTATTTTATGATGACACTCACAAACAAGCGCTTGTGTCACACCCCGTCAGTGGCGAAAACACAGGAATGCGACATAATGATTCACATTGCACAAGATACAAGATCATACCATCCGAAGTTTGCAAAAGATTAATTTAAAAAGGTTTCATGTTTCATTCTAGATAAGTAAGAACTCAGTCTTAAATCCCAACCCCCAAGGGTGTACATCTTTAATCTCCAATACCATCCATTTACCTTTATCAAACCACACCTGAAAATAATACTCAAAAACGTTAATAATAATGTTGGTGAGCTCGTAGGTTTGAAGAAAACCCAGTCGTTGTGCCAATATTTCAAATAGTGGACAATTGTGCAATATGACAGTGAATATCTGCAAAACCACTCAAAAACCATTACTTAGCATCCCCGCTAATCATGTACCATGACCTAGCATCCCCGCTAGTCATCAAACCAACATATACCAATGCTCTTGGAGTCGCAACTCCGAGGTCATACGCACCTAAAGGCCTACCAGCTAGAGCATTTACTTAGGGAAGACCCTTCACAATCATAGCAAATCCATGCTATTCTCATACCTTGCCCTGCACCTCGATGCATGCAAGCACAATCATACCACATAATATTCACATAGTAGTCATAAGCACATAAATTGTCCCCAAAACAAAACCACATTTTGCACAGTTCAGAAAAATAGTTCAAAACACATTTGAGTATCATTTTCCCCCAACGGGAAAGATTTAAAAAGTGGGGCTACGAGAACTCATCTCGACAGATGATAATAACCGCACAGATAATCTCTACACAACGCACAAATAATCTCTACAACGCACAACGCTACTCGACCACGACCTAACATTAATTTCACCATATTAATATTTTGTACAAAATTGCCTTATTGTACAACGTCTTTACTCACATCAAATTCTTACTCTTATTACAAAAGCCTTATTCTTATTTCAAAACCCTTATTCTCATTACGAAACTCTTTATTCTCATCACAAAACCCTTATTCTCATTACGAAACTCTTTATTCTCATCACAAAACCCTTATTCTTATTTCAAAACGTTTTGGTATCATGGTTGTGTGGTAATTAAGTAAAACAACTCGATGCACTTGGGCTAAGTGCGACAGCAACACAAAATACTCAAAATAGACTCCTCAAACAAATCAAGCGATTGCGAGAAAATTTGACGAGAAACAATAAATTCCGATGATCCGAAATAAGGAGAATAACATATCCGCAGTTTTTTTAAAGTATTTTATATATATATATAGTATATATATATATATTATATATATATATATATAAAACGTATATTATATATATATATATATGATAGATATATATTATATATATATTTAATCTGTATATATATATATATTATATAATATATATATATATATATATATAATAATAATAATAAATAATACTAATTTTATTATTTTTTTCATCTTTTTATCGTGGCAAACGGGTATGTATAAAATTTGCATCGTAGTATGTCAATGTTTGATCTTTTAATCTTTGACTTACTTTCATTAAAAGTTACTTTTTGTCCTTTAGTCAAATCGACACAAAATAAGCTTTCTATAATATTTTCTAAGTGTGATCCATTTTTATAAAATCTGACATGACCCATGCATTTGTAAGAGGTTCCCAAGGTTCTCAAACCTTATTTCACGTTTCATTATTTTTTCAAAGTTCGACATAATACCCAAAAAATTAACATTTAGAGGTTCATTTAACAAAACACGATATATTCGACGGTTTAGTTATTTTTTAACTCGTATTCAAGGTACCCAATTATCTTTCATCATTTGGGCTTATGGCCATTAAGATCTTATCAATAGCTGTAATTTTGAAAACAATGGTATTTCGACCTTATTAGGATGAAGCAAAAATAGGCAAACCCAGGTAGAAGTCCAAATCAAAAATTAAGTAATACCAATAATTTAAGACAAAATCCAAAAATATATATATGCCTAATATAAGCGTAGCCAATAAGCATAAGCCTAATATAATCTGAACTAATAAGCCATTAAAGCCAATATAAGCTAAAACCTGGAATAAGTCATAAGCAATATAAGCGAAAACCAATATAGACCACCCCAATTAGCGAAATCAGTAAATAAGCAAAAGACTCAAAATAAGCAAAACAAAATTAGGCCAAAACTTATTAATCTCAAAAACAAAATAATATAAGCGAACTAAAATAAGCCGAAGGCCATAAAAGCCAAATAATAAGAATAAAGAATAGCAATGATAAGACGAACTCGATAAGCCAAGTGAGTAATTGTGGGTTCCAAGCCAATACTCACCTCACTCTCGGTTGGGCCGAAATTAACCAAACAAAGCCCAAAATCAAATAAGCCCTAAACTAGTTTATTTTTAAGCCACGTTTCGCAATAAGCCCCAATAAGCACTAATAAGCCCTAGAAAATAAAAGTTTTCCTGCCACAATAACCATGATATTAAAATGACCATTCCCTTGCCCCCTTTCTTTGTACACGACGCAACAAACACCCCTTTAACCAAACCGTTTTGCTTTCAAGTTTCAATTTTTACGACGATCAACTTGTACAACTAACATTTAGACACCATAAAAAGCATAAAAGTACAACTTAAAAAAAGTTTAGACAACTTACAAAGATTGATGATTTTTGGTTGGATTTTGACACAAGGAACAACCCAAACGTTGTTTAAACAATAACCTGGACACTAGAATCAACACAAGACTTCTATATCTTCAAGTTCTTGATCAAAGTCTAACAAAAATGTAAGTGTTTGTGTGTTTGTGAAATCGGACGAACCAAAAGAAAAAGAGAGGAGAGAAATGATTTTGAAATGATGCATGAAATGTGTGTTTAAGGGTGAGGCAAAACCTTATGTACCATACTAGGACCTAGTTAAGCTAAAAACTTTCCTTGGTATCTCCCCTTTTGTCCCATACCCGGCCAAGGCATCCTATGATGCTCGGGATTGCTGCTTTTCATGTCGGGTTCACTTAAAACTCAAAAAATTTGACTCTAAAATATTATCCGATGTTGTTTAGCATTTTTATTGAATTTAAAAACACTTTTTTCCAAGAACCTAGGTTATTTACACGACATATTTCCAACTTAAACTTCTCAAAAATTCATTTGAACATTATCGGACGTGTCGGGACGAAAATACGAGTTTAGTTTAAATTTAACCGAAACCTTCTCACAAGTTTAGAAGTATCTCAACTTCAAAATATGACTTGTCATCTTAGACTTGTCCAAAACTTCACTTTCACGACCATTACGGACTTTACTTAAATTTCACAAAAAACACCCATTTTCTGATAACTTTTAAATCACACCTCAACGATTTGTGTTCTAGACGAACGTTACCTCAAATTACGAAATTACTTATCAAACAAGTTCGTTATATTCACCCAAAATTATTTTACCCGTTCTCGAATTAAGTGTCGTGCCGGTACGCGTTGCGTGACGATTTTCGCGGAACACGGGAAAACTTCCCGGAACGCATTAAAATGACAACATAAACACTCCGATACGAAAATATGAATCAAAAGTGATTCATTTACTGAAATCAAAACTCTCTCAACACCCGGTTAAACCGTAACCGTTTTACGCAAAATGAGTCAACCGAAGTCAACTTTTCAGCTTTCTCCAAGAAAACTGACAAAATCAAAAGACACCGATATAATTATAGTATTGTAAAATACTAAGACTCAGGAAAAGTTTACCGGTTATCACAGTCTAACCCCCTTAAAGGAATTTCGCCCTAAAATTCAACTCAAATCATCAAGCACGACAACGACAAAATTTCAATTCCACAACATAATGTACTAGTTCTCTACCGATTCAGTCTCTTCAAGCGAGGCTTCTTTTGATTCCCCTAGAGACTTAGTTCTAAAGTTCAGTCCTTACACTTCATTATGATCTATCTAGATCCCGTTTCACGCAACATGATAGTCTTTCCTACTATCCCCTCAACTTAATAGTTCTCCCTAACCATTGGATTACATATTCGGTCAGGTGTCCCGATATGATCCAGTCCTCGACGCGACAGCAAAACTCTTAAAGCATTTGTCAGTATCTAGTCCCTCGGTTGTTCTATTCAGTGGTTTTAGTCCTCTAAGGGGTATGTGTTTCACACATCATGATTTACGCATTGCTCTCTCAACATCATCTAGGGTTCACTCACTATAATTTGCTTAAACTCTTCAAAGTAGATTTTACTTGTTTCGAGTAACTTGGGTTTCACTAGAAGGATCAAGATATCACTTAGAAATGCATTACTCAAAATCATATCGTGTTTTAAATCGGCTTACTACAAATACGGTCAAGTCTCCTCGTGACTCCAAAGGGTTTTACCTAACTCCGCATTCTTCCAATGCAACGGTTCGACATGGCAACTTGAATATTTTTCAAGTTCCACATAGGTGGGGAATAAGTGCGCGAGAGGTCTCACAAGAATGGAAGTACTATTCTAGGTGAGTGACAAACTATGTCACAGCCGGCATAGACAACGATGTACCCAAGTACCAAACGTATCAACTCATATACGAAAACATACTACCATCTGTAACATTTCTTAAATTCAGGTCATTTTACGACTCCTATTATTCGTCACTATTTATTTTGGCCCGATACGCGTTTACTTTTAATGTGTACTTTTAAGCTAAATCGCGTAGACTAGAAATAATCAATTAATGTAAATGGTAATCAAATAAATTAAGGTTTACATAAACCAAGTAATAAATAGTTATTAAGAAGATAATTATTAACTTTGCATATTTTATTTTTATTGGTCACGTAAAAGGGTTACGTTTCGCAATAAAATACATTTAGACACACCCCAGAAATACCTAGACTTACCTAGACTCAAACCAATACCCACTTTTTATCCTTAAGCACAAAATTTATTCAAATCTTGTGTTAATAGCTTATGTTAGCCGAATGTGGTCAAGTTAATCCTACATGAAATCGTCCCTAGTGTATTTAGCTAGCATAAAATCCCCTAATGATCTTCCAAAGTACTAGTACATCTCTTGCTAATTAAAACTAGTACTTAGTGTCCCCTAACTAAGTATTACACATTGGTTAATAACCATTGTTCACTTCCTTTGCCCTCTAGGCCGCGGCTAACAAGAGAACACCACACAAAATCCTTAAGATTGCAAGTACCTAGCAAATCTTGTACAACATTTGGGTAATTAAGATTGGTACTTGAGTGGTTTAACTTAATACCATGTGTAATCAACTAGAAACCTTAAAACCACCCATATAGGGCTCGATTCTAGTTAAGAGAGAACCAAGGAGAGCTAACTAGCTAATGTGCTTATAAATATCACTCACATTATCACTAAATACATTTCTAAAACTCTTAAACTCTCTCTCAAGATAAACCATCCCCCTTTTTCTCTCTATCTCATTCGGCATAACAAATAACCGAACCAAACACGACCCACAATTCACTCTAAGGACACAAGGTAGCTTTTAAGATCGAGTATAAGGTTATAAAGAGGAACACGAGCTAAGAATTCGGGTATACAAGCTTTAGAGCTTAGGTCAAGTACGTTTTTAAGTGTAAACGTATAGGGTTGCTTCATAATCTAAAACCAAGAACTCTAGGACCTTTTGTAAGTCATGACTAAGCCTCTCATGTCATTTTCATTCGTTATATTCTCGTCTAGTGTAATAGTCACGTTAAACTTATGTTGAATAGAGTACGTGGGCATGAGCATGTATGGTTCGACCCAAGCACGGTTCACGCACCCATATTTAACATATAATATACCTTGTGTGGTGCGTACACGAATTGAAACATGGTTAACAATCGAGTTAAGGCTTAACTCTCATTTAAAATACTAGAACGAGAACATTGAAGATCATTTGCCTCGTTTGTGTGAAATACACGACAACTATACGTTAACTTCTTATGTAAACATAATAACTTGACTTGGGAGCATGTACATTGGCTTATTAGTCGGAAGCATGTATTAAATCGTGACTAATAAGTGGTAACGAGTGCTAAACGAAATTGTTAAAACCCTAGAATCAAAACTAGTAACCCAAGGACATTATCCGGGTCACCTTTGGGCTTGGCAGCCCATTAAACGAGCCCAACAGGCCCATCAGACCTCGAAGGGAGGGCCTACGACTTATAAATAAGCTCTACGAGCTTATTAGGGACTAAGGGTGCTTATTGAAACTAACATGGACCTTGACACAAGCTAGAAACATAACCGGACCCTTAACGGGCTTACTAGCCCATTAACGTGTCCAAACCGCGAACCATAAGCCACAACAAGCTCTAACAGCTTATTTGTGAGCTTACGGAGCTTATACAAGTTTGAAAGGGCTTAATGGACTTAAATAGTGTTAATGGACCAAACCTAAACCTTTAAAACTCCTTTCGGGTTCCTATTGGGCCCAAGAAGCCCAATAACGAAGCTTATTAGCTTATTGGATAAGCTGACCAAACAAACAGATCCCATTGTGATTGATACGCCTAGAAAATAAGTTGGAAACACTAATAAAACCTTTTAAACCTATTCGGGTTTGAGTTATTGGGCTCACGAGCCCAATAAGCTCGAATAAGCTCCAATAAGCTCTCCCGAGCTTATTTTCAGCCTAACAAACTTAAATAGGCTTAATAAAGGCTTTTGTGCTTTTTAAATCCCAATTGGACCTTTAAATGACTTATTGGACCTTAACGGGTCCAATAAGGCCCAATAAGCTCAATAAGCCAAAATAAGCTCATCCGAGCTTATTCATAGGCTTACAACAGCTTATTTGACTTATTGGAACTTAATGAAACATAATGCCACTTGTTAGAACTTAATTGGAGTTAAAATGCGATTTTTACAAGTTAAGGGACTAAAGGTGTCAATTTGCAAACTTAGGGGTTAAAACTGTCAATAACTGATTTTATAAGGTATAGGGGCTGTTTCTGTCATTTCTGGACTTAAGGGATTTTAAATATATAAGGACCTAAAGTGTAAATTATGCTAAGTTGGAGGACTAAATGTGTAATTATGAAAACTTAAAGGTTTGAAAATGGTAAATAGGTAATATATTATATATACCTGAGGGCTGTTTTTGTAATTACAAAGAAACTTAAGGTTATTTGTAAACAAAGGAGTGATTTTGTAATCACTTAACGAACGGACAGTTATATATATTCAAATATTATAACAAGTTAAACCACGACATAAATAAAAATGGATAATTATTAATAAACTTTTAATACGTATAACTTAGAACGTTGGAAAATCTTATACTCGTCCAAGAAACCATCAACAATTTCTAATAATTAAACACATACACCACCACACCAAGTGATAATAGTAAATATAAGACTAGCAATTCATTGTAATTTATACATTGAGTCTTTATAAGCCTAAATTTATAACTAAAGACTGGCCGTATTACTAAGGTAATTAAAACGTGACAGATTCAAACTTGAGATATCTATCATCATTTTATAGACTATTTACTAAAGTGAGTTTATGCCCCATTGGGGGGTTTTTTACAATTTCTAATTGATTTACATCTTTGGGGTGAGAACATGTTTGTATTCCAAATAGGACGGCAAGTGTAAATTTTATACAATGATTACGTGATTTGCCTACTATCGCGATAACCCACTGAGGTCCTTTATCATGACCAGACAATTACTGGATTGTGAGCATCGAATGTTATAGATAGATCTATTGGGATTGATAACCCCGATCGGTGATTAGCTATCGACCGGGAAACGAACGTAATACCATGATCGGCTTTGGATGTAATTTGGGTTTAGAACATTTCACGGGCATTCATTTAGGCAATATATTGAATTCATACATGGTCGAAGTTAAGTGTCCATGAGCTTAGTGAAAACGTAATTACTTTTTATGAGGTTTTGCATCTGTTCTTAATCATACACAAGGAAATCTTGCGGTCCTACAATTTGATTTACCTAAACCTATGGAATTCACCAACTTTTAATTTTGATATTTTTACAGCATGTTTTCAGGTTCAATAAGGTCACGAGTTGCGATGATACATTGGAAGCCCATAAATGAAGAGGTCAACATTTTAAGATTTGGGGTCTTTATAACATTTTGTGGACAATTGTTATAAACCGAATCTTACGTATAGTGTTGAACAAGTTGAAGCCATGAGCTTATGTAACAAACAAGTATTTTGTTAATCCAATGTATCTTTTTCAAACGACACATTTAGTGGTCGTTCTCATATCTTGTGCTATTGATCCATAAAGTAACGCCCTCGGATATTCAACATTCCGCTGCGTACTCAGATTTGAGGGTGTTACAGAAAGAAATCTCAGGGATCAAATAGCGGTGATAGTGGTAACACTGGAGATGGAGGCAAAATAGTTGGTGGAGCAATAGGAGCTCGTGGTGATGGAATAGTTAGTTCATCATTAGTAGTATTATATGCTTGCATGACCTTCATATATGGATCATCGTTGAAAAGATATTCTTTTGATGAGCTCAAGGAATTATTTGAAATTACATTGAAGAATGTCAACACTTTTGTACCCATGGAGACTGAAGATAGAGGAAGAGCATCAGAGTTAGCAGCTGGAAGTTCACAAGCAACAATTATTGATTCTACAGAAGTTGGAAGTTCTAAAAGGGATGCAGAAGAAGAACTTGATCATGAAGGTTCTAAGAGGCAAAAGACTAATGAAGATTCAGGATCAGTTCAAGAACAACCAGAATAAGAGGAAAAAGAATTGTCACAAGAGGATTTACAACAGATGATGATAGTAGTTCCAGTGGAAGAAGTTTATGTTGAAGCCTTATAGGTCAAATATCTAATCAATGATGTAACACCCCTTATTTGACATATAGCAGCGGAAACTAATTTGGGGTATTACTTCATGAATCAACAGTCATAATCATAGAAAATGACTCAAAATAGACGTTTTGGAAAATTTAGTTATCATTCAATATTATTTCAGAGTTTTACAAAAGGAGGTCCCAACATACATATGAAAACATAGAGTTTGAATGATAACAAGTTTGGACGTCCTCAAGTCCAATGCCACTACGTGTCATAAGTTGCTCAAATACCTGAGATAAACATGCTCAAAAGGTCAACATAAAGGTTGAGTGAAATTCATAGGTATGTAATGAAATGGTTGAATACAAGTCATCATAAATGGTAATAATTATACAATTACAATTATAATGGAAAACAGTATTATTGCCCTAAGCTCATGACACTAACACGTTAACATGGAAATCACCTCAGTGACATTATTGAGGAACAAATGCCCTCTTGGAAAGGTAACTTGCCAAAGGTCCACCCAAGTCAACACTCAGATAGCCTCCACTCGGCGCCCCTATTGATGCGTTATGCGCATTACCATCACCTCCACTACCACCACCTCTATACATACCACCACCTGTTGACCGTAGGGATGATATCCCTGAGTCTGAGCAGCCACCTTGTAAGAGGTTGTGTTTGTCCACTCTAGGCTCCAGATATAAGATCGGGGAGAGTTTTACTGCTAGACCTAACGGAGGTCGGGAGATAGATTATAGGTTTGTCAGTACGATAGATGCTGAAGAGAGGTGACATGGGATTAGAGATGTTAGGTACGGTATTAGGGATACTTGGATAGATCCGACAGAGGCAGTTCCTGAGGTAGCACCTATGACCGTGGGAGAGGTCAATACTAGGGTTACAGAGCTTGCTGAGCTCCATGAGCATGATACACAGGACTTGTATGCCTTACTAAAGGATGCTCAGGATAGTAGGTCTCGTATATCACAGCGTGTCGCTATGGACTCACACTGGGTCGACTTACTTATGTGGGATAGGATGACTCTCCAGGAGACAGTATGGATGGTGGAGGAGGAGGCCTATGCTTCCCGAGAGGCTTGGGCTCACTTGATAGGATTGAGTCATGTGACCCATCAGGAGCTTCAGACCCATCGTGATCATGTGTATGCACACGAGACTCATATCCAGGCACATCAGGCACATCTACAGCTGCAGAGTACTCTCATTCAGACACAGCACCAGGTGTATGAGACTCGTTTTCAGACACAGCAGGCTGAGATAATAGCGCTTTAAGAGTCTGACCGTAGGCGCCAGGCACAGATGGCAGAGACTCTTCGAGTGATGAGAGACATAAGACGAGAGATGAGTGACATGTAGGCTGAGTTGTTAGCACACCAAGAGCAGCAGGGGAGAGCTAGACGACCAGGACCAGATTCTAGGATTCCAGATCACCAGGATGCTTTAGGGGATGCTGACAGTCACGTCTAGTGATTTATGTTATTTTATCTTGCTAGGTCATTGTACAGGCATGTTAAGTATTAGAGGTTTTCCCCGCTAGCATAGCCTTAGATTTTTTTTATTGTATTTTGTGTACCAACAACTATTTCATGTAAAATTTTCCAAGTTATAAATGAAATATATGTGTTTATGTTATATACCTCTCTTATGTTGTTGTCTCATCTATATATTATTATATTCTGTCATGATTATAACCTCACGTTTTGTCTTTTGTAATCTAGACAAATCATGGCAGACGAGGACAGAATACCCATACTGACAACACCAACCCAAACAACATGACTCCAAAATCCGTCCAAGCTATGATTGATCAACCTCTTCAGCGAAACTCCACCAATGGAGACGCAAGCCACAGTTCGCACGGGGATGATCGAAGGAATGTGCAAACTGCACGCCCTTGTTACTACGCTGACTTTATGAAATGTCAACCTTTGAACTTCAAAGGAACTGAAGGCGTGGTTTGTTTAACTCGGTGGATTGAAAAGATGGAGTCAGTTTTCAATATCAGTGGTTGTGCGATTGAGAATCAGGTAAAGTTTGCCACCTGCACTCTGTTGGGTGCTGCTTTGACTTGGTGGAATGGTCAGATAAGAACTTTAGGTCCCGAGGTATATACAATGACTTGGGAAGGACTCAAGAAGAAAATGACGGACAAGTATTGTCTAATGGGTGAGATCCAGAAACTAGAAATTGAGTTGTGGAACCTAAAGGTCAAAGGGAACGATGTTCCAGCATACACTGAACGTTTCCAAGAGCTAACCCTGATATGTACCAAGTTTTGTGCTAGTGAAACTGAGAAGATCAATAAGTACATCCGTGGACTTCTTGATAACATCTATGGGAATGTGAAGTCTTCCAAGCCCAATACATTGGATGAGACGATTGAGTTGGCCAATGACTTGATGGATCAGAAACTCCGTACCTATGCAGAAAAGTCTGATAACAAGAGGAAGGCGGATGATTCATCCAAAAACAACCATGGACACCAACAACAACCCTTCAAGAAACAGAATGTAGCCAAGGTCTACAATATGGGGACTGGTGAGAAGAAACCCTATGGGGGAAACTTGCCCAAGTGCACCAAGTGCCATTTTCACCACAATGGCCCGTGCACCCAGAAGTGCCACAAGTGCAACAAGGTAGGGCACTTTGCCCGCGATTGCAGGAGTACTGGCAACACAAATGTTGCTAATACTCAGAAGGGAAATGGGACAGCTCCCAAGGGGAATGGTTGTTTTGAGTGTGGAGCACCAGGGCATTTCAAGAGAGATTGTCCGAAGTTGAAGAATAAGGATGGAGGGAATGGGAATGCACAAGGCTGGGTTTATGCAGTTGGGAATGCAGAGAAGAGAGGGAATGCATCGGGAAACCCGGACTCCAATGTCGTCACGGGTACGTTCCTCTTAAACAACCACTATGCATCTATCTTATTTGACACTGGTGCCGATAGAAGTTTTATATCTACTGCATTTAGTTCCCTGATTGACATCGCCCCAACTTAATTAGATAATAGTTATGATGTCGAATTAGCTGATGGGAAAATAGTCGGGATAGACACTATTATACGAGGTTGCACTCTAAATTTCTTAAACCATCCGTTCAACATAGATCTAATGCCCGTAGAATTGGGTAGTTTCGACGTCATTATCGGTATGGACTGGTTAAGAAGATGTCACGCCGTGATCGTATGCGATGAGAAACTTGTTCAAGTCCCCTATGGAAATGAAACCTTGACTTTCCGTGGTAACGAGAGTAACAACGGGAGAGAATCTCGGTTGACCGTTATCTCCTGTTCAAAGGCTCAAGAGTACATGGCGAAAGGATGCCAGGTCTTTTTGGCGCAGATATCCGCCAAGAAAGAGGAGGACAAGTCGGAAGGAAAACAAATTAAGGACGTACCAATCGTCCGAGATTTTCCTGAAGTATTTCCCGAGGACTTGCCAGGTCTTCCTCCGGCTCGACCAGTGGAATTCCAAATCGACTTAATTCCAGGAGCCGCACCCGTAGCTCGAGCACCGTATCGATTGGCTCCATCCAAAATGAAGGAATTGTCAGAACAACTACAAGAGCTTTCCGACAAAGGATTCATAAGGCCTAGTTCCTCACCTTGGGGAGCCCCGGTCTTGTTTGTCAAAAAGAAGGATGGGTCATTCAGGATGTGCATCGACTACCGTGAGTTGAATAAGCTGACAGTGAAGAATCGTTATCCACTCCCGAGGATCGACGATTTATTTGATCAACTCCAAGGATCCAGTATTTATTCGAAGATAGATCTGAGATCGGGTTATCACCAGCTTAGAGTACGAGAGCAAGACATTCCAAAGACGGCATTTCGAACTCGGTATGGTCATTACGAGTTTCAAGTCATGCCATTCGGACTGACAAACGCACCTGCGGTGTTCATGGACCTCATGAACCGAGTGTGCAAGCCTTACTTGGATAAGTTTGTAATTGTCTTCATTGATGACATACTTATTTATTCAAAGGACGAGAAGGAACACGAAGAACATCTTAAGGCAATTTTGGAGTTGCTTAAGAAAGAGAAGTTGTACGCTAAGTTTTCAAAATGTGAATTTTGGATTCCGAAGGTACACTTCCTTGGTCACGTCATTGATAGCAGAGGTATTCATGTGGATCCAGCCAAGATAGAATCTATCAAAGATTGGGCATCTCCTAAGACACCAACGGAGATCCGCCAGTTTTTAGGTCTTGCTGGGTACTATCGAAGGTTCATCGAGGGATTTTCAAAGATTGCTAAACCAATGACAAAGCTCACTCAGAAAGGAATCAAGTTTGATTAGGGTGAAAAGGAAGAGAACGCGTTTTAGTTAATAAAGCAGAAGTCGTGTAGTGCGCCAATTCTAGCATTACCCGAAGGAAGCGAAGGCTTTGTGGGCTATTGTGATGCTTCACACAAAGGCTTATGCGCTGTGTTGATGCAGAGAGAGAAGGTGATTGCCTATGCTTCTTGATAGTTAAAAGTTTATGCAAAGGACTACACCACTCATGATTTAGAACTTGGATCGGTAGTATTTGCTCTAAAGATATAGAGACACTATCTATATGGAACCAGATGCACCGTGTTCACAGACCATAAAAGCTTACAACACATTCTCAATCAAAAGGAACTTAACATGAGGTAACGCCGTTGGCTTGAATTGCTAAGCGACTACAATTGTGACATTTGTTATCATCCAGGGAAGGCAAACATAGTGGCTGATGCATTAAGCCGTAAGGAGCGGATTGAGCCACTGCAGGTTTAAGCCTTGGTTATGACTATTGGCTTGGATCTTCCAAAATGAATTTTAGAAGCTCAGATCAAAGCCCAGAAAGCAGAGAATCTTGTGAATGAAGATGTAGGCGGTATGATCATAAATGATATATCTAAGGAAAGGTTGGAACCACGTGCCGATGGGACTTTATGTTTACATGGCAGGAGTTGGTTACCTTGCTATGAAGATTTAAGATCCGTGATTATGCATGAATCTCACAAGTCAAAATACTCTATCCATCCCGGTAAGATGTGAAGAAACTGTATTGGTGGCCAAACATGAAGGCTGCCATCGCCGCTTATGTTAGCAAGTGCTTGACGTGCGCGAGGGTCAAGGCCGAATACCAAAGGCTATCAGGGCTGTTAGTACAACCACCAATACCCGAGTGGAAATGGGATAATATCACGATGGATTTTATCACCAAGCTTCCTAAGTCGTCACAAGGTTTTGACACCATCTGGGTGATTATGGATCGACTTACAAAATCTGTTCACTTCTTGCCAATAAGGGAGAATGATCCACTGGACAAGTTGGCAAGGTTGTACCTGAACATGATAGTAGCAAGACACGGGATACCTACTTCAATTATCTGTGATCGTGATGGGAGGTTCACATCCAATTTCTGGAAATCATTTCAGAAAGCTTTGGGTACAGATGTAAGTATGAGCACTGCATATCATCCAGAAACTGACGGCCAGAGCGAGAGAACTATCCAAACTCTCGAGGACACGCTACGTGCTTGCGTGATAGATTTTGACAAAGGATGGGTTAAAAATTTACCATTGGCCGAGTTTTCATACAACAACAGTTATCACGCTAGCATAAAGGCCGCACCTTATGAGGCACTGTATGGTCAAAAATGTCGATCACCGGTGTGCTGGACCGAGGTTGGGGAAGCTCAACTGATTGGTCCGGAATTAACCCAAGAGACAACGGAAAAGATCATCCTGATCAAGTAGAGGATGCAAGCTGCTCAGGATCGACAAAAGAGCTACGCTGATCGGAAACAAAATCTGATAGAGTTTGAAGTTGGGGATAGGGTTATGCTCAAGGTCTTACCTTGGAAAGGGGTCGTACGATTCGGTAAGCGAGGAAAGCTAAACCCGAGATATGTCGGACCTTTTAGGGTGTTAGCCAAAGTTGGGAAAGTTGCCTACAGGCTGGAACTTCCCCAAGAGTTGAGCAGAGTTCATCATACCTTCCATGTGTCTAATCTGAAGAAATGTTACACAGATGAACCATTAGTCATGCCGTTAGAAGGAATTTACGTTGACGATAAGCTCTAGTTTGTGGAAGAGCCCGTTGAAATTATGGAACGGGAGATCAAACGATTGAAGCGAAGCCGGATACCATTGGTTAAGGTTCGTTGGAACTCTAGGAGGGGTCCTGAGTTCACCTGGGAACGTGAAGATTCGTTCAAACAGAAATACCCACAACTTTTCAAAAACCGGGCTTCGTCATCCACTACAAGGTCTTAAGCTTTGAGGACAAAGCTCTTTTAACGGGTGGAGATTGTAACATTTCTCAAATTCAGGTCATTTTACGACTCCTATTATTCGTCACTATTTATTTTGGCCCGATACGCGTTTACTTTTAATGTGTACTTTTAAGCTAAATCGCGTAGACTAGAAATAATCAATTAATGTAAACGGTCATCAAATAAATTAAGGTTTACATCAACCAAGTAATAAATAGTTATTAAGAAGATAATTATTAACTTTGCGTATTTTATTTTTATTGGTCACGTAAAAGGGTTACGTTTCGCAATAAAATACATTTAGACACACCCCGGAAATACCTAGACTTACCTAGAGTCAAACCAATACCCATTTTTTATCCTTAAGCACAAAAGTTAGTCAAATCTTGTGTTAATAGCTTATGTTAGCCGAATGTGGGCAAGTTAAACCCACATTAAATTGTTAAACCCACATGAAATCGTCCCTAGTGTATTTAGCTAGCATAAAATCCCCTAATGATCTTCCAAAGTACTAGTACATCTCTTGCTAATTAAAACTAGTACTTAGTGTCCCCTAACTAAGTATAACACATTGGTTAATAACCATTGTTCACTTCCTTTGCCCTCTAGGCCGCGGCTAACAAGAGAACACCATACAAAATCCTTAAGATTGCAAGTACTTAGCAAATATTGTACAACATTTGGGTAATTAAGATTGGTACTTGAGTGGTTTAACTTAATACCATGTGTAACCAACTAGAAACCTTAAAACCACCCATATAGGGCTCGATTCTGGTTAAGAGAGAACCAAGGAGAGCTAACTAGCTAATGTGCTTATAAATATCACTCACATTATCACTAAATACATTTCCAAAACTCTTAAACTCTCTCTCAAGATAAACCATCTCCCTTTTTCTCTCTATCTCATTCGGCATAACAAATAACCAAACCAAACACGACCCACATTTCACTCTAAGGACACAAGGTAGCTTTTAAGATTGAGTATAAGGTTATAAAGAGGAACACGAGCTAAGAATTCGGGTATACAAGCTTTGGAGCTTAGGTCACGTAGGTTTTTAAGTGTAAACATTTAGGGTTGCTTCATAATCTAAAACCAAGAACTCTAGGACCTTTTGTAAGTCACGACTAAGCCTCTCATGTTAATTTCATTCGTTATATTCTTGTCTAGTGTAATAGTCACGTAAAACTTGTGTTGAATAGAGTACGTGGGCACGAGCATGCATGGTTCGACCCATGCATGGTTCACGCACCCATATTTAACATACAATATACCATGTGTGGTGCATACATGAATTAAAACATGGTTAACATTCGAGTTAAAGCTTAACTCTCATTTAAAATACTAGAACGAGAACATTGAAGATCATTTGCTTCATTTGTGTGAAATACATGACAACTATACGTTAACTTCTCATGTAAACATAATAACTTGACTTGGGAACACGTACATTGGCTTATTGGTCAGAAGCATGTATTAAATCGTGACTAATAAGTGGTAATGAGTGCTAAACGAAATTGTTACAACCCTAGCATCAAAACTAGTAACCCAAGGACATTATTCGGGTCACCTTTGGGCTTGGCAGCCCATTAAGGGAGCCCAACAGGCCCATCAGACCTCGAAGGGCGGGCCTATGACTTATAAATAAGCTCTACGAGCTTATTAGGGACTAAGGGTGCTTATTGAAACTAACATGGACCTTGACACAAGCTAGAAACATAACCGGACCCTTAACGGGCTTACTAGCCCATTAACGTGTCCAAATTGAGAACCATAAGCCACAACAAGCTCTAACAGCTTATTTGTGAGCTTACGAAGCTTACACAAGTTTGAAAGGGGCTTAATGGACTTAAATAGTGTTAATGGACCAAACCTAAACCTTTAAAACTCCTTTTGGGTTCCTATTGGGCCCAAGAAGCCCAATAACGAAGCTTATTAGCTTATTGGATAAGCTGACCAAACAAACAGACCCCATTGTGATTGATACGCCTAGAAAATAAGTTGGAAACACTAATAAAACCTTTTAAACCTATTCGGGTTTGAGTTATTGGGCTCACGAGCCCAATAAGCTCGAATAAGCTCCAATAAGCTCTCCCGAGCTTATTTTCAGCCTAACAAACTTAAATAGGCTTAATAAAGGCTTTTGTGCTTTTTAAATCCCAATTGGACCTTTAAATGACTTATTGGACCTTAACGGGTCCAATAAGGCCCAATAAGCTCAATAAGCCAAAATAAGCTCATCCGAGCTTATTCATAGGCTTACAACAGCTTATTTGACTTATTGGAACTTAATGAAACATAATGCCACTTGTTAGAACTTAATTGGAGTTAAAATGCGATTTTTACAAGTTAAGGGACTAAAGGTGTCAATTTGCAAACTTAGGGGTTAAAACTGTCAATAACTGATTTTATAAGGTATAGGGGCTGTTTCTGTCATTTCTGGACTTAAGGGACTGTTTTAAACATTAAAGGACCTAAAGTGTCAACTTGTAAAGTTGGAGGACTAAAAGTGTAATTTTGGAAACTTAAGGGTTTAAAATGTAAATATTGTATATTTCATAAACCTAGGGACTGTTTTGTAATTATAAGAAACTTAAGGGTATTTTGTGAACGAAAGTGAATTATTTAAACACTTAACGAATCGGACGAGTTATAATATGTTCGGATATTATTCGGTTTTGAACACGACTTAATAAATATGAATATTTATTAACAACGCTTATACGTTTCCCAAGAGCCATCACGTAAATACAAATACAATAAACATGTGCACCACCACACAAGTGATAACAGTATATATAAACTAGCAAGATATTGTAGTTTATGCATTAAGTCATTAGCCTAAATATGTAGACTAAGACTGGCCGTATTTACTTAGGTATTTGACGGTGTGTTTCATTGCTATACTTGGATATATTTATCATCCACAGAGGACTACCTTCTAAGGTGAGTTCATAGCCCCATGTTTTACAATTATTTAAATGATTTACATCGTTGGGGTGAGAACATGCTTTGTTTTACAAATTGGACGCAAGTGTACATTTTATACTTTGATTACGTGTTTGCCTAAGTAGCGATAACCCACTGAGCCCCATTATCATGAACTGTCAATTGCTAGATTGCGAGCGCGAATGTTATAAATAGATCTATTTGGGATTGACGTCCCCGTTTGGGTGAGTAGCGCTCACTGTGCCGGTCTGCCGGACAACAAACGTATACCATGTCGGATTTGGGATGTTGCGGGTTAGAACATCATTCAGGGGCATTTATTGGCAATTTATTGCATCCATATACGTCGAGCTTCGGTGTCATGAGCTTAGGAAACCGTAATTACTTTTTATGATGTTTGCATCTGTTGCTTAATCATACACTTGGAAATCTTGCGGTCCTACAATTGATTTACATAAACCAATGAATTCACCAACTTTATGTTGACATTTTAAGCATGTTTTTCAGGTCAATAAGGCACAAGGTGCGATGATACATTGGAAGTCAATAAGTGAAGAGTCAATATTAAAGATTTTGGGTCTTATTACATTTTGGGGACAATTGTTATAAACCGAAATCTTTATTTATATTGTTGAACAATTTGAAGCCATGAGCTTATGTAACAAACAAGTATTTTTGTTAATCTAATGTATCTTTTTCAAAATATTTTCTTTTTGTCTGCTTTTTTATGTTTTCTCTTATACAGGTAACATAGATTAGACTTGGAAAATTATGATGATTGCTCAAAGACAAGCTCTCTCAAGCTATATATCTCTATGCCTCGGGAAGTATCGTTTTCCCTTAATTTTCCCTATTTTCTATATTTATCAGTTCTCACATTGAGGGCAATGTTCAACTTAAGTGTAGAGGGGAAGTCAAATAGGCAAAATTAAAATTAATCTTATCCCTCTATGTTTGCCTTGTAATCTAGCCAAGATTTTCAACTGATAAAATTTTCAACTGATATTTTATGAAAATCTTTAAAAATTAATATATATGCTTTTCTTCTAAAAACCTAAAAAATATATACTCTTAATAAGACAAATCCAACTGGATTGACACTATGACGAGTACAAAACTAGTCCACTAAATTATGAGAATTAAACCCTTAAAGAATTCAGATATCCACCTTTGATACCTAAGATAACTTTTACCTTTAGCTTGTTTGGGTTATGGTTTGAATGCAATTGCAAGTGTCTCATCCGTCGTTACGGTTGTGTATTTGTAATTTGTTGCTTTTTCTAGAGCATTGGTATTGGTTAAAAATTATATGAGTGTGACGGTAATTTAGTAGCTTCAAAACTTGTACTTGATTAACATTTACTAACCGTAGTGAGGTTAAATTATAGATAAAATCGTATGAGAAGAGGTGAAATAAATCTCGCGTAACTCCTGTTTCTTCAAGAACTCCCTTTTTGTGTTAATTTGCTGAAGTATCCAAGTTGAAGAAAAATGCTCAAAGAAATTCTGTGCCAGCCTTAGTTATCGATCTTGGTAAAAAAAGAAAAAAGAGAGAGAACAAAAATATATATATATATAAAGAAAGTGTTAGCCTCAAAATATTAAGTCGAACAAGGAAGCTCGACTACTAATCATGGAAGCTCAGTCTTTACTTAATTATATGTTGTAATAGGCTAGAAAAATTAAACGGGCTCGCATATGTAAGCTAATTGGTCACGTGTTATGGGCTAAAGCCCAAGTAATCCCAAGCCCGACCAGTAGAAAGCCCATAGGCGTGTAAGCCTTATGGTCTAGGTATATAAACCCTTTTCCACCAAAGAAAAGGGTGTTGGTTCTCATTTGTATTTCTCTCATTTGCAAGAATTCAAACATTCCTCTTTTTCCCTCTACTTTCTTTTTCTAACTTCTTCCTACTTTTCTTCTCTTTTTCTTATCTTATTTCTTGGTGATTACCATGGTGAAGTGAGGTAATTTCTTGGTTCCTACAAGTGGTATCACTCGCCTCGGGTGGGTTTAGTGATCTTGGTTGTTGTTATTTGAGCTTAATGGTTCGGCTTATTCTTAGCTTATTACATTCGGCTTAAATTTTTAGTTTAATTCTTTGCTAAAAACCTTATACTGCCTCTTTTGGATTAAACTCTTTTGTTTATTGGGCTTATGTTTTTTTGGGTTTATATTGTGAGACCATTCACGTTTGTTTTAGATAAGCTCACAAGGGTTTACTGTGTTGGATACCGTGACTATAACACAAAACGCACACATACACAAACTCTTTCATATATCATTGTTACTTGTTAAGCTGGATATTCTTGTTATATTTCCCTAGCTTATTCTCGATTTAAAGCTTATTTTATAGTCAAAAGCTTCTTATACTCGTAGCTTACTGTTAAGAAGTTTTGGTGGCTTATTTCTTAGGAACAACTTATTTACAAGCTTTTTAGTTGGCTTATTTGGTTTTTGTGGTTATCTGGTTCATGGCTTATCTTTCTTTTAAACGAGCTTATTTTTAGAGCTTATTCAAGCTTTTTCCTGTTGGCTTATATCTCACGCGGTTTGAAGATAAGATCGAAAGGACAGTTTGTGTTTTTGCAAGAAGACAACTAGGACGTTTTTGTTTTCTTGTAACCAGTTTATGAAGTTTGAAGTTCACCGGTTTATACATCTAGAAGTGCACCGATTTATGCTTCATCAAGGACCCGATTTATACATCCTTCTCTGAGCAATTTATACACTCTTCTCTGAGCGATTTATACACTCTTCTCTGAGCGATTTATACATCCCTTGGTGAACCAAAATATACATGACTTAAGGCTAACCGATTTATACACCTTTCGGGCCTTATACTAGTTTGTTTCGAGTTGTTTTGGTTTTTCGGTTTCGTGTTTCAGTTGTTCGCGAGTCTTCTAACTTATACCATTACGATCACGATCCTTCATAGATCATCGTAGTGTGTCTCATTTTGATCGATAATTAAGACTCGAGTCCGCGAGAAGAAAACCATTTTCGTTTATATATTACTATTTTCAAACGAAGAAGATAGAAAAAAGGAGAGAACGTTGGTTTTTATTCATTACAATTTGAAATTGGCAAAATCAGCCCCTGGATTTCAGGACAATTTCAAAGTTCTTCCTTTCGTTGCTTATTAACCCTCACAGTTGAATTTGTTTTCACCGTTAGTCCTTAATACTTAAAATTCACCCGTTGGTCCTCCAAAGTGAACCATTATTGCACCGTTATTCCTTGATTGTGTTTCAATCAACCGTTAATTATTTTAAGTTGCAAGTGTGGTAACCATTAGTCATTTTTAGCTCATCAATCGTTAACAAACGTTCAAGTTCTTCAACAACAACAAAAATTTCTCCAACAACAATTCTATTTTCATGGTTACTTCTTGATTTAGTAAAATCATGCGAAATACTCATTTGTTTTCTCGGTTTAATCAAGACTTGTAAAATCCCGTGAACTAGATTTCCATACTTTATCCACAACAACAATTACTTTACCTACTTAAGATCCTAAAAATCATCTTCACTTCAATTCACGGTACAACGAAAACGAAAGATAATTTATCTTCATGTTCGAATTCCGAAGAACAACAAATGCAACAAATTCAAGACAAAGCAAAAAAGAGTTGCATGGTATCTTTTCAACATCTTCATTCACACCTCAAGCTTCTTTCAAACAATAACTTAAAAGGAACTCGAACCGAGTGTGGATTCAAACGCACATTTGCAACACTCTTTGGTCAAGATGTTGAGACTTTCACAGGCATAATGTTTCTAAACGTGGATCAACTAGAAAAGCAACTTGACAAAGAAGAATTTCAAGAGATTGGATCAATGGCTGCTT
>BQNB010080752.1:3933-29836 GCA_026074375.1 Tanacetum coccineum
AAATAAACAGTTGGTGTAATTTCTAAAGGATTGGCTCTATTGGTTTTTCTAGGGGTATCTTACTCTTAAGATGAGAGTAAACAAAGAGTTTATATGGGGGTTAACTAACCAGTCTAGTTAGTTAATAAACAACAGGTATAGGCTTTTTGGGTGTAATCCTAAAAATTTACCAATTTAAACAAGTTACTCCATCTAAATCCATAGTACTCATCACTGTGGTCCCGAATAGATATACCAAGCCAAGTTCTAAAGTCTACAACATCACCGGCACACTCATATTTTGTGAAGTTTGGGTAAACATTTAAAAACGGATAAGGTTAAATCCTCACAATATCTAAGAAGGGTTATTGTGTATAGGTTATGTATCAAGTAATTTCACAAAAGTATGCTTGAATTTTTTTTAAATTTGAGCATAATTTAAGCATTTTAGTGTGAAAAATATGACAAGTATACATTCTAATTCCCATCCCCCCACTTGAATTATACAACGTCGTCGTTGTATAGATAAAACATTAAAAACGGGAATTAAAAAGAATTAGAATGAGAAACTCCCCTGATATTTTGCTCGGTAGATTCTCCATGTAGGTTTATTGAGCAAGAATTCGTGTTGAACAGCTGTCTTGAGGTTTCAAGACTCCAACACTTCAAAATTTCTAGATCGTAGATTCTTCACCAACATTGTCGATTTCTTTTCTTTCAGCGAGGTCCTGTGCAAATTATAGGAAAAACGGTGCATTCCTATCTTGGTACCTACGGTTAATTTAAACTAAACTAAATACTCAATACGGGTCAGTCAGCTAAATACGCCGTATCATATGCATGAATACGTTGTATTGCCAGAACTAACAATAATGTTTTAAAGTGCATAAAAATAAAGGACTGATAATGTCCAGACATTCAATACGTCGTATAGTATGGAGCGGATACGCCGTATTGATGTCTGGGAAGACAGACTCGATAAAAATAAATAACAATTCGGGTAGTCTCCCGGGAAGCACTTTTCTTTCAGCTAGTCTTTAATTTAGACTTTTTCTTTCCTTCATTCAGCTCTTGTTACCATCCATCCTTCGTCCATCATGCGAAAGATTTCTTGATATGCTCGGCATGCATCTTCGCTTGTACTCGTCAAATATTCGTATTCATTTTCTTTAACAGCAACATACTCTTCGTCTAGTCTGAATGAATACTTGATCATCTCGAATCTTCTTATGTTGCAAACCGGCAACTCATGAGTTTCATTACCACATAACTCATATATTTCATCATCTTCATGTTCATATTCCCATTCATTATGATCATCGCTAGTAATTTCAAAGTCGTCCCAACTTTTCCAACCTTCATTATTCGATTCAACATCTTTATTGATTAATCCTTCCATGATAGCCTTATTTCTTAAAGCCTCTTCTTTCAGCTCGCCATCCTTTAAAGCATCGTACCATTCTAAATCTTGGTAACGGAGCGTGTTTCCTACTATTTAAGCTCCTGGTAAGTTTCCTCCATTACAATATCCATCTTCTCTCTAGCTACAGGTAGGCCATTCTGAACATCCAGTTTTATAATTAAAGGGTTTACAATAATGCACAACTGGAGTAGGTTCAGTCCATACTCCAATGTCCGTCCATGGTTTTTCGTGCACCCATGGCACATTTTTGTTCCATTCATAAATCCAATCATCCTTGTATTCGTCATAAGTCTTTAATCCCACAATATCATTAGTAAGGACATCCAGGTCTATCTTGAGTAGGTACTTGAACTCTTTGAATTTTTTGCACAGCGGTGTTTCATAATCGAACAAGTTTGTTTCAATTCTAAAAATTTCACCGATTTCTTGTTCATCATCCTGATTAGTTTCTTCAAGATTGAGAGTCTTTTCATTTGTTGGCTCAATTTCGTCACTTCCCAATTTCCAATAACCCCACAAAGCTCCTTTAGTAAATATATCCATCGTCTTGTAGTTCACAAACTTTGAGGCCAACCAATTTTCGAACTCCGGATTAGTAGGGTCCCACTTAATTATCGGGGTGTTAACTTTGCCAGTGCGGGAAAGAGGGTAGTATTTTCTAAAAAAGTTATCAGCCAAATCGACCCAATTAGTAATTGATCCTTTAATTCCATCAAACCATCTCCATGCATCTCCAACCAATGAGATTGGGAAAACAACAACTCTAAGTTTATCCTGATTTACATTTGGTAAATCAATTTGGTCAACAATTTTGAGGAAGTATTCGATATGCTCGACCGCGTCTTCCCCATTAGTAACACTAAAGGCATTTTTGTGCAAATCATTAAGGAATTTTCCTTTCAGCTCATAAGCATTCCTTCCATTAACCGTAATGCTTGTAATCCATGAATAGTAATCTGCTTGATCATTAGTCGCGAATCCTTTCATAGTTGATTTATTTTCTTTATCTGCTATTCTTCAATCGACTAGCTATGATAAGCACGATCTGTTACAAAGGTAAAAATATCAGCAGGATTTGTTCTTGAAGAAAGATAAAAAAAAATTAGGCACATAAATCAAATACGAAATCTCAGATTCTGATTCTGTATCAGATAGTCAATACGCAGTATTCATTGGAACTGAATACGCCGTATTAATCTTTTTGAACGAATTTGTTGTATTGGATAGAAAGTGTATCCAATGGAAGCGGATACGCCGTATTAGCTTATCGAGCAGAACAATGTATATAGAGAAAACAATTAAATATGCAAACAATTAAACACACAAATACACAAGCAAATATACAGAATTATACACTATTCTAAATTATACTAATCCTAAGGGTTAGATCTAATCTAATATTAAAAACCAAAATATCAAATAAAAATCAAGATTATTTTTCACTCCCCGGCAACGGCGCCAAAAACTTGATCGTTTCGTCGTGTGATTGTAAATTATGATTCAAGTTTTAAATTTATATTTTGCCGACTTAACCAAAAACAACACTTTAACGAGCAGTGTACCTGGTCGGTAGGAGTTTTGTGGTAAGTAGGGTGTCGATCACTAAGAGCGAGAAACACTTTCAATTTATTAATACTTTGGTTTTTCTAATCTAAGTTAGTCTAATCTATATCAAACATATGCTAAACCTATGTTAATCCTAAATCTAATGGATAAGGGGGGTTTTCAGCCTGAGAGACTGGCACGGGTTTGGTGGTGACTAAAACCAATACAAGACACTAAAACACATGCAAGGAAATTAACAGAAAATAAAAGAGCGGTCAAGCCAAATATAAAAAAATTGTATTAACCATTATTAATCCAATCAGAACGTTGGTTTGTTTATTTAGTGCAATGATTACTTATCTCGAGGCGGCATATCATTCTTAAGATTAAGGTGGTACTTCTTCCTTAAACCTAGACATGTAGAATTTTGTCACAATTAAACGCATCCGCATAAAGAATCCTTATTTGCTGATTATAATCTATCTTAGGGATTAAAGCAATGGTGATCTTGTTAAACCCTAGCTCATGGAGACTTTACACACTTACTGCTTAATGGCAATTCATACACTAGTAGTCCACTAACCAAGTCTTTACCAATTAATCAAGAACATACTTGTTGATCCCAAGGTCACCTGTTGGTCCAACTAAGCTCACAATCTAAGGGCAAAGATAGGTCGTTATTTGTGATCCTATTAGTCTAGATGTATAAATCACTATATGGAGAGCTATCCCGACATCTAGATTACTTGGTCATTATCACTAGATCCAGTTGAATGATAGGTCGCAAACAAAAGCACGTAAACAAATATAAATTGATAAACATAAACAAGCAATCAACGATAAATTAAAAAATCGAGATAAACAAACTAAACATTAAGATATTCATAATAATGGCTAATACTCGAAGGTATTAGCCTTCAAACGTCATAATTAATACAAAAGTAATGATTTAGCCAAGGTAAACTAACCGAGTTAACGAATGATACCAAAAACTAAACGATTACAAGAGTATAGGAAATTACAAAAGTAATGATTCAGAACAGTAATCTTCAAATATCTTCGTTTAAGCTCTAGAATGCGTGCCTTTTAGTTAATCTTCACCAAAACTCCGTAATTACTACAATTCTCAAATACAAACGATTAAGTAACAATTCTTTGCAATAATTATACAAAATGGGTTAATTACATGGGATAAATGATGCTATAAAATAGACGTTATTTGATGTCATCAAGTACTATAAAACAAGAAGACAATGGCAATCTTCAACATCGAAAACCCTAACATAAGTTAGGATTAGAATTTAATGCACACCAAAAACCCTCAATCAACATATCGTAACTGAAAGCTTAAACCCTAAACGAATTAGAGTTAACAAAATATTCCAGCAGCATGACCCAAAGACAAAGACCAGAAAACCTTTAACGCTGTATGGAAAAAACAGGGATCTAAAAAAAGAAAAAGAAACCCTAGCTATTAGATTTAACTAACACCGATCAATTAATGAGATATGATTAAACAATCATAAACCATACACAAGAATCGATGCAAGATAGAAGCTAATAGATCAGATTAAAAATTCATTTTTAGGTTTAAAAAGAATCGCCAAAGTCGCCAAGGAGGGGGGCCGTTCTTTTTTTGATGGTACTATTGTGGTAACAGTTTGATATGCTTCAGTTAACTCACATAAGTAAAATTTGTCCCTTAATTTTTGAGTAACTTTCATCCAATCTCATTAAAAACTGTATAAGCCTTTTCCTTTGATCCCTTTAACTATTAATCCTTCCATTAGCACAGTTACACATGCACAAACACATGTAAGGTGCCGCTACGACATCAAATTCATCCTAAAGTCCTTTCAATTTATAGTAATATACCTTAACTATGCAATTCTCTTATTTCAATTGGACTATATCATTACTTAGCTGATAGATTTAGTGACCATCAATTTGAGCATAATGTTCTTGTAATTCTAACCAAAGCTTTGAAACTGAATTGATGAAGTTTAAGTTGTTGCCAATTTGTTCACTTACAGTGTTCAAAATCCAAGAAATCAGCATATCATTGTTCCTTTACCACAATGCCCTTAACTCAGAATCCCTATTTGGTTGAACAAACTCCCTAGTGATGATCCTCATCTTGCTCTTTGCATTCAAGGCTTTCATTAGAGATCTTTTCCATGAACTATAGTTATCTGATCCAGTCAGTTTCTTGGAGATCAGAAATAATCATGGATGATCAGTTTGATGAAGGTAAAGTGGATAGTTTGAGGTGATTTCTTCACTGGTTGTAAAGTTTTTAGAGTTGTTTGGATTTTGATGATTGTTTGAAGATGTTCCCGCCATTTTTTAGTTTGAAAAATTATTGATGAATTTGATTGATTTGAGTGTGATTTGTTGTAAATGATGTGTTTTTGATGTGATTATGGTGTTTCTTGTACAATTTGATTTATTTTGGTGTGTTTTGGGTTGTGACAGTTATGGTGGTTTTGAGTGGTGGTCAAAGTTTGTTACGATGGTCAAAGTTTGTTATGATCATGAGAGTTTGTTATTGATGGTGGTTTTGTTTACTGGAGTGCGGATGGTGCTCTGATACCATATTGATAAACAAAGAAAGTTGAGAGAGTTTAGAATTGGCGGGAAAAGTTGTTAATTTCCATTAAACTGAAAATGAGAACTGAGTACACTATATATACATGAGGAAAGTAAAGAACTAGCTAACTATTACTGAATACAAGTTATGTATCACATTTTGCTACAGTCTCTTTGAACCCTTAAGTGAATTTGCAGCTTGTTGGTTGAGCAGTCTTGTTAGTTGTTTTGATGTTGTTGACCTTGTGTTGTTCTTTATCTACATTGATGACATCTTTTTTGCCAGTAGCTTCTTTAGTTCCATTAAGGACATGTTAGCCACCTTTGGTTGCTTGAAAACATTTTCTACCGGCCACCGATACCACCCACCTAAGTTTGTTTTTCTCTCATCCAAACATGACCCACCTTGAATGCCTCGTGATTCGGGGTACAAAATCGTGAGCCTCAATGACAAGGCTCATTTTCAGGCGCGTAATATTGATACGTCATCAAAACTAAAGAATAAAAGATCAAAGTAACCTCTAAGAAGACTAGTCCAATATCTCCATTATATTCTCACGCACTTTTAATTCTATCTTCATGCACACTAGAGTTGTATTATAGTCCATGCAGTAGTTTAGAAACCATTTGATAACTTCTACCCATGTTCATTGTTTGGTCCGTATGTTTAGGCATGCATTGGTAGTTTCCATTTGTTATTTAATTCGTAATTTGCTTTCAAGAAATAAGAAGAAAATTGTTTTGAAGTCTAATTATATTTCTCACTGGTTTACTTGGATTTTTTCCCGCTCAAATTAAAAGCCTTTATCAAATCGCGTCTCTTATCTATTTCTTGAGAGATTGAACATCTTTGATCGGCCTCTAAACAAATAACATTCGCACGTACATCATAGGAGCTGCAGAAAAACATCCTTGGTGAGTATTTAGCTAACACCCGTCATTGATATATGCCGTTAAAAAAACCGACGTTATTGTTATACTGAATCTCGTAAGTTCACTCTTTGCTAGAGATGATGGCTGGATGTCAGAGAAAAACTTGCATATTATTCGACATTCGATCAAAGGCCACTAAGATGGAAGATACGCCAAAGAAAAGCATTTTTAGTGTCACAGAAAAGCCAGAGGATCAAAGAATAAAAACAAGTTTGTTTAAATCTAGAATCTGATAGATAAAAACAAAACAAAAACTTTGACTAGCTTGTTTTTTTAGTCCATTAAAGGATCATATATTGGTAGTAATAGAAATCTCAGCATGTTACGCATATATACCATGATTACGTTCAACCATTAGTCCATTACAAATGATAACCATGATACCTATTGGCACGTGTATAACTTTTTCTTAGACAGACTTACATATTTAGTTCCATTTTACTGAATACTTGAAACTAAAAACCTTATTACATTGACAACATAATCTCAGAGATCTTTATAAGATTTGTACTATAGCTTATTTAAAAGATCGGTTCGTAGGTTAAGCTTAGTACATAAATCGTATACTGTATGACTGGATAGTAAACACACCACGCTCCTTTATTTTTTTCATTATTGTCACATTTTGTTTGCTGCGCAAAACTATTTGCAAGTAGCGACCAAGACTCTTCTTGGAGCAGAAGATGGTCTTCTTCCATGAAGCGTAGCGTAATTATCAAGGAACAACACATCTCCTTTCTGCCACTTAAATTGGATGCTTTCCTCCTCAATTATTTCTTCACATCGCTTCACTATGTTTTCTGGTATCTCAGTCCCATCGGCCATCATGGCAGAGCTAAGTTCCTTCCCGTGCATCCCAACCAATGTGTTGAACCACATTCTCCTCCCTTTTCTACCCTCAAACACTCTTGTCAATGGTCTTGGACCCAAAATGGTCTTCACACCACCATTTTCTAGCCATTCAACATCCATCCCTAGTGCCCTTGCCCTATCACATCACAGTGTTTATATTATAAATAACGGGTGCGATAAGTAATAAGTAACGTTTTCTCTTGTCACAAATGATCTAATTATGATATATAAGTATTATATTGAACAAAAATCTTGTTACCTTTTCTCAGCTTCCTGTTGGTCATTTGTTGCAAAAGCATCTTGCCAACCACGACCTCTCATGGAGGTGGTGTTGTCATTGCTTAGCGCCGTGAAGGTGTATTTCAGCCCCTTGGCCTCCACTTCCTCAACAAATTCTGGGAACTCCTCAAGCATCTTTTCAGTGACCTTAAAGCTTGGTACAAATGGTGTCTCTCCACCCTCCGGTGGTGGAATTTCACAGAAAAGGATCACCTTCTTTGGAAATTCTTTGATCTGTTAATAGCATTAATAATGATCGACAACACCATCAAAATAAAGTTAACTTTGGATCCAATGTTAAGAATTTAAGATCAACAATATGATTAATATCATATATAGCGCACATGTATAATTTGACTTACCAAAACCATCTCATGATGGTAGTAAATGAATTCGGAAAGAGGACCTTCATTGGCAGTCCAAATCCTACCATGGATATGCGTTCGTGGGGCAGGCCCCACGTAACGGATATCTTCCCAGTCAAAAGACTCCACAATGTCATTAAACTCAACTGCATTCTTCACATCAAATCCTCGGAGAAGAACCGCACTATTCTTTGTCACCATATCATCAAACCATTCCTTGTTGTTCTTCAAAGTCTCTAGCAACGACTCTATCCCATTCTTGCTGGGTTCTGGTGGTGTAAGCACCAACGGCAAAGTTTCACCGTCCACCAACTTCTCACCTTCACATTTCCCTACCTTAAACTCCTTACAATTGTACTCCATTTCTTACACTTTTTTGATGGTTATGTGCTACTTTTTAATGTCTAAGATATGGGGGTAGAAAAGAGTATATATAGCCATAGCATAATAACAGGCGGATCTACCTATTAAAAAATGATGATCATATCAAAGATACTGATTTGTTTTCTAATGTATGGAAGACAATTACAATATAAAGAGACGCAGCATTTAACCGTCTATAATTTCATTGGTTTATGCTTTGACTTTGCTTTGGTGGATTTTCTGTCAAAGAGAATTTTGCGTAAAAAGAATCCTACAGTGTTATAAAAACACTTCATCTATCTTCCAAAGAAAGAGTACAAAATAGATTCATATCCTAACGTTTTATTTTGATAACTTTTGTGCACTAACAAATGTTTCCTCAGTTTGATGATTATGTAAAGTTTACACTGAAGTGTGTACTAAAATGTCTCATGTCTAGAGCTTTAATTAACATACTTATATATTTTGTCAAATTATTAAAGAAGAGTGAAGCGAATGTACGTCTTTCCACAAACATATATATCGACAATGTACCAGCTACAATTATTTTCTTTATGCAAAGAAATTATAAATGATGAAACTTTCTCACCACAGACAACTAATTAAATGACGAAACCGTAATTATACCAAGTATTGTAATAGTAAAAATTAGTATAGAAATGTATGTGCATGAGTACGTGCTTGTGCACTAGCGGATCCAAAACTCTGTCAATAAGTGTGCACTTTTTCAAAATATTGGCAATAATGTGTATGCACTTCGTATTAAAATCTCAAATTTCATATTAAAAGCAAACATTTTACACTACATGTATGAATGTATGTGGCGGACCCGGCTCAAAGTCTAAGATGGTTCCTCGCTGGTGAACACAAATAAACTAACAAACCATATCGATCGGTCAAACAATCAGGTCGGATCCAATCTAATATGAATTTTATGATCGAAACACAACACCACTACATCCCCGTCCCATCTTCAAAAAATTAAAGGTTCACCTGTATCTACCTTTCATTATAACAGTGAAATTCAATATATAAATATAGATAAAAAAAGTACTTCGTATTTGTTTTGAAAACTGATACACCAAAAGCAAGATGTGGAACCTAAAAGGTGCAAAAGTTAAAACTACAAGCTATCTTTTTCCATTTTCTTTTACCGGCCACTTTCTTCTCCTCTGTCGTCTTCCACATTTCTCTTAAAAAAATGGTCATCTCCTTCATTGCATTGCAACCATGACATTCTCTAAATTACAGTCATGGCAGTATTTTCTACTAGAAGTTCATGTTTTCACCTCACACAAGGTAGTTCCGAACACAAGACCACAGTAGGTCTCAAATAAACTTAACACATCAGCTCTAAAGACATTTCGACTCTAAGTTGATGCCCGGGAACCACCTTGTTACAAGGTGGGTCCACCCCATATGATGCACAAAAGGTATTTAACTGCGTACCCCACTGCTACACAGCTTAGATATATCACTTCGTATAGTGTGGTTTTGTTAAAACCCGATCTAACTAGTTTTAAATATAATAAGATCGATGACTGTGAAGAAACCAATCTATCTACACTTCACAAACTCCCACACACGACAGCTGTATGTAATCACGTTTTCTTTTAAATAGATCGATTTTATCATAAATAACTGATCTATTTATCATTACAGGTAACGGCTCCCCAACAGCAGACACTATATGCCGAGTCTCTCTCAAAATACATAATAACCACTTTAGAAACACAATAAATGCTCCCAAAAATTCACAATAAATTCTTCAAAAAATATCATCAAATTCAAGTATATATATTGTTTGGGTTTAAAAGGTACATTATATTTTAAGTATGCTTGCTATTTTGTCTATTATATTTTCTAACCCGAAATTTATCGATGATTAATTTTGTGTTTATTCGAAACTTTGTTTGTTGATTTCGATGGTTCGTTTATATATAGGTTGCTTTGAATAATTTTTTATGTGTGACGTTGATACCTAGTTAATATTGACCTATTGAAATAAGGTACTTAACTAAACTTTTAAGCTAACCGCATATCAATATCATATTTTTATGGTAACATTCAAGCATTTAGTATAAATTAAGTTAAAATGGAGTATCTCTTTAGTTAAATACCCGTTCGAAATCAACCTAATAGAGGTTAGTTTCGAGTTGTCCCCATTTGGGATTGCTTTTCAAATATTATATCTCATTTATCATGTGACAGCATATTATGAGATCGAGTGTTATTTGAGAAAAACCGACATCATTTTTCCTTACTCCTATGAGTTTGCGTTTTATGCGCATACTTGAGGAGTTAAAGGGAAATGCGGGCGATTTTTCTTCAATAATACCCGACTCTTAATACGCATTCACATATGAGACTAAATATTTAAAAAGTGGGTTAGGATTGACGGCTTGCAACTATTTTCATATGTTATCATATAATGCATGCATCTTAATAAAGATATAAATTTGTATATTTCATATGGATCGTAGGAAATGAATGTACAATATAGAACATGCTACCCCTAGATACAACAAAGGGTTGTCTGAGTTTTTTAAAACCACTGAGGATCATCAAGCCAAGACAGGGGAAGCCGAATTTCATGTCTGTGTAAAATTGTGCACATTTTATTTATCATGATGATATTGAGACGATTAGATACCATTTATTTGAACAAGGGTTAGCCGAAAACTACACGTGGTGGAAACATCATGGTGAAGCACCACATGATTGTAACGATGTTGTTTTAGAAAGTAATGTCAATAATAACGATTATAATTGCGGTAGTAGTTATCGGAATATCAATGACATGACACATGATGCTGAGCATAATGCCGAACTTGATATGGAGAAAGTACAACAATTATTTGTCGAATCAGAAAAACCATTTTATACCGGTTGTACAAATTTTATCGAACTTTCAGCCGTGTTGCAGTTGTTGACCGTAAAACAGAATATGGTTTGAGCGATGTAGGTTTCAATAAACTACTAGAGTTTTTAAATAAAATGTTACCCAAAAACAATGAGTTAACCACTTCTACGTATAAAGCAAACAAATTGATGTGTCCGTTGGGATTGGAAGTCACAAGGATAGATGCATGTCAGAGAGATTATATATTGTATGCAAACGGGTATAAAGACCTACACAAATGTCTTGTATGTAAGGTTTCAAAGTATAAAGATACAAATCTAAAGAAATTTGATGAGGATGTGACAAAGAATGGCTCCGCTGCTAAAGTGTTGTGGTATTTGCCCGTCATACCAAGACTTGAGAAATTATTTTCAAACCCTAAGAATGCAAAATTGTTATGGTGGCATGCCAATGATCGCAAAATCGACGGGAAAATGACACATGTGGTCGATTCTTCCCAATCAAGGAATATCGATAATCGTTAAACAAACTTTGGGGTTGCGATTAGAAATATACAATTTGGGCTTAGTTTATATTGAATTAATCCATTTGTAAATATGAGCAGTCGTCACAGAACTTGGCCGGTTCTTTTAGGCATATACAACCTTCCACCCTGGCTATGCATGAAACGTAAATACATCATGGTGTCATTGTTAATTCAGGGTCCAAAACAACCGGGAAATGATATTATTGTGTATTTGGAACCATTAATTGATGACATGATAGATCTTTGGTATAAAGGCTTCGAAGTGTATGATGTATACAAGAAAGAGAGATTCAAACTCTTTGCCATGATTTTTTATACCATAAGTGATTTTACGGCATACGGTAACTTGTCAGGATATGAAACGAAAGAGGAGAAGGCGTGTCCTGTTTCTGAAAAAGACACCCACTTGCGGTGGTTGACTAACTGTAAGAAAACTGTGCATATGGGACATCGAAGATCACTTCCAGAATCACACCCGTACCGTAAAAAATTGTTCAACGGTAAAATAGAGAGTAGAAGGATGGCATGATTATTGAATTGACATGATACACTCTCTCGTGTCAAGGATATAAAAACTGTTTTTGGGAAAAAGGATAACGCTCCAATAACTAATAAGAATATTTAGAAGAAAAAGTCTATATTTTGGAAATTACTGTATTGGAAGTGTTTACAAGTCCGACATTGTCTTGATGTAATGCATATTGAGAAAAATGTTAGTGAAAGTTTGATTGGCTTGTTGTTAAACATCAAAGGAAAAATAAAAGATGGGATTAATGTTCGAAAAGACATGGTTTAGATGGGATCAGAGATGAGCTTGTGCCACAAGAGATAGGTAATACAAGAACGTATTTGCTGGCCGCTTGTTATACCCTGGCGAAGGCTGAAAAAATTATATTTTATCAATGCATGCATGATATCAAACTTCCATCGGGTTATTCTTCAAACATTAAGAAGTTGGTGTCAATGAAAGACCTAAAGTTGATTAGTATGAAGTCCTACGACTCTCATGTTTTAATAAAGTAAATGATTCCAATAGCAATTCGTGGAATATTGCCAACTCAAGTCCGACACACACTCACAAAACATTATTTATTTTTAACATGATTCATTCTAAAGTTATTGACCCTGAAAAGTTAGATGAATGGCAAAGTGACATTATTCTTACTATTTTCCCTTTTTGATGTCATGGTTCATCTCGTGTCTCATATTGTAGGAGAAATAAAGGCTTGCGATCCTATATTTCTACATTACATGTATCCATTCAAGAAATAAAGGCTTGCAGTCCTTTTTTAATGTCAGGGTTCATCTCGTGTCTCATACCTGTCGCATTGAACATTATACAAAAGGAAAACTGGTTCGTTTCACTTCCTCATGTACTTTTATAATTTTTTATCATCTTTGAAAATTTTCTAATTTGTCTCTGACTACCATGTAAAGAAAAAGCATGAAGAAGCGAGAGCACACGCAATGAAGAAGACCAATCGACCTGGGGTAGGAGCGAAAGGCTATGATGGTTTTGAAGAGTAGTGGGAAGAAGTACGAAATGATCCAAATAAGGCAACTGATATTCACAAGATACCAGGTCGTGGGAGTAATTTTTGTTTGGGTAGGAGATGCCTTGATAAAGATAGGAACCTAAGTGTGCCTCCAGAGACAGTCGAGCTAGCAAAAAAATGGTAATTTTATTACATGTTTTGCAATAAGTGCGTTATAATTTCTCATTTTTATAGATTAGGGTTTATGAGTAAGTTGTTTTTGTTTATTTACAACTTGCATTAATTAACAGGTAGAAGCAAGCGAGCAGTTGTCTCATGGGACGATTAAAGCTCAACCTAGAGCAGATCCTTTGACAATTGTGTATGGACCAGACCATGGGGGTTGAACTAGTGGGTTAGCTCTATTATTGGATTTAAAAAAGGCTTAACATGATATGTGAAGAAGAAAAGGACCTACTGAAAATCACTAGACTTTGAAAGTTGTCAAAACAAATGGAAGAAAAGTTAAAGTCCGGTAAGATTTGGAATCATTTAAAGGAGAAAATGTTGGAAGAAATTAGGAAGGAACCAACCGTTAGAACGAGCAGCGTTGTCTCGACAACAAGTAACATCATCAGGATAGATTACATAAAGGTGAATCTGTATGTGTTATATTTAGTAGACAACTATATGTAACATACTTTGTATACATGCGCCTAATATACCACATGGTCTGTTTTCTAGGAACCTACCACATGCTATTTGTTCAGTCCTGAATCCATTCTTCCAGGGCGAAGATATTGTGAGCGCACTAACGCTATATCCTGTTGGGGACGGCTAGATACATGGAAAATGTTACGAAAGGGTCACATGAGGGTCTCGGTTCTCAAAGTACTTAATAGGAAAGAAGATTTGGAGCTTTCTGTATTGGATGAAGATATTCCTAATTTGGGACGCACGCTCGAGGACTTTATTCAATGGCCAATTGGTGCCATTACTCGCTTTTTGGTATTATTTGTATATACTTTTTTCAATTTATGTTGTAATATCAGTAAGCTTTAGTCATGTATTTAAAATTACAATATATAGGGTTTTCCAAACACCCTTGCAACAAGTGCCATCGCCAAGAGTACGTTACCTAAAAATGTACAAGGACCTACAACTGAATGTTCAGAGTAATGTCTGTTCCTACTATTACTCAGGTAAATCCTAAAGCATTCTAGCTTTGGTAGACATCAAAATAGAACTCAGAAATGATTCATATGTATTTATGTATGTGTAAGCGAGCAAGAAAAGAAAAAAGACATTAAAAGCACTCGTCGAGCAGTGGATATAGATCAAAGATCAGAGATTGTAAAGAAGGGTTATTATCGGTGGATGGCCCGTGAGGATTGCGCCATGACGCAATTTGTTGATTTTAAAAAGGAGATCTTTCTGGATGCTGGTGATTTTACTCTTCCAATCAACCCAACATACATCATTGAACTTTTAAATGGCGAGCAACTAAGGACCAACATTCTCACTCTTTTCTCAAGGTATGTTAATTAATTGTTACAACATCACTCTTTTCTTGATTCGAGCTGAAGACACCAACTTATAATAGCATCAGCTCATTTTATTCAGATGGAGCAATTGAATTGAGGTTTTATAATATAAATTGTATTCCTTATACAAAACCATGAGCAACTGTAAATAGTATTCTTTTTAGTTAACTTGATGCAATCACTTATTTCTAATAATGAGATTTTTAGTCCTCCTAGATATGATAAACCAATTCTTTCAGTAGATCTTGTGCATTGTCTGAGCAATTAGAGCTAGTAACCTGGTAGATACAACCTGGTTTGTAACTCTGGATTAATTAGTTAAATCAATTGCAAGTATAGTACATTAAATATTATCACTATGAGTTACTAATCTAGGAACTAATTCTATCTTAATGGACTACAATAATTATAAAAACCTTATGTTTAGATGGGTGTGTTTGATTTACATATTGCAAGGGGGTATTTAGATTATTATTACCTTTGTTATACTGATCGTGTCATTAGATTGGTTTTAGATACGACATGGGTGTTTAGAACATTCTTATTACTTTGGATGGTATAAAGACAAAGGGGGTTAACTGCACCAGATAGGAAGTGTAGGGATCAAAGTTGTAAATATTTTCTATTCTAGTTGCTTTTGTATTTTGAAGGGAAAGTCGGTTAGACATCTTTTCCTCCCATTTCTTTCTCTTTAAATACTATAACTACCACCTCATTTTAATCATTAAAATCAGTTACAATTTCTCTCTTTTCTGTTTGTCTGATCACTATTGTTTAAACTTCACATGGTATCAAAGCTACAATGGTGGCTCAAAATCACCATTAAACACCTTAAAATTCATCATTTCAACTCGTTTTTCTTCTAGTACTATGTTTTCTTACTTAATTGATTGTGTATCATCGACTGAAAGTGTTTAATTGTTAAGAATCAAGGATTGTTTATTAATTGAAGAGTTGATGTTGTAGTTGTGTTCTTGGTTAAAATTAGGTCAGAATTTGGGGAAATTGGTGAAATCTTGTAATTTCGCTGTTAATTGTGATGGATTCAAGTAATCCTTTGTATGTTCATCCATCTGATGGTCCAGGCTCGTTACCAATTCAAGAAAGGTTTATTGGGGCTCAAAACTATCGTTCATGAAGGAGATCCATGGAAATTGGTTTGTCTACCAAAAGGAAGTTAGGTTTTGTGAAAGGTACAATTCCAAAACCTGCTGTTTTGCATGTTACATCTAAAAATTATGTTGCTAGGGCTATTAATGCTGTTAATATTGAAATGTGGGCGACTTGTAATAATCTTGTGATTATGAGTTCTATTTGTGTGTCTATAGCCAAGTCTGTTATGTTCATTAGTACTGTTAGTGAAATTTGGTCTCAATTGGAAACTAGATTTTCTATAAGCAATGGTTCTAGAAAGTATAAGCTAAGTAAGGATGTGTTTAGGATAAGTCAACAAGGTGTGTCTGTGAGTGAGTATTATACAAAGATGAAGTGAATTTGGGAGGAGTTAGATTCACTATCTGCATTGCCAAGATTGACCATAATTAGTCCTGAATTGTTTGTGTTCTTAAGTGCTATAGAGAAACAGAAGGAAGAACAAATGTTGTTTCAGTTTTTGAATGGATTGGATGATTGTTATCGTTCACAAAGGAGTCAATTATTACTAATCAATCCCTTGCCAAGTGTGGAAAATGCATGTGCAGTGATTCAGCAAGAGGAGTCTCAGAAAGATGTGTTTAATTTTGGTTTGCCTATGATTGAATCAACTGCATTGCTTAATAAAAGTATGGGAAAAGACAAGTGTTTAATTTATGGTTTTAAATGGCATCCTCCTGATAAGTGTTGGGAAAAAGTGGGCTATCCTGTTCAGCATCATAAGCACAAGAATTAGGGTAGAACAAATCAGTCAAGGTCTGTTTAAAATCAGTCAAGATCTGCTCCTAAAAGGACTGCTGCAAATGTTACAAGTGGTTCAAACAGTTTCACTTTTACTTCAAAACAGTTTGAGAATCTTATGAGGAATGTCTTGAAAGATATGAAGCCTGGAGCATCTATTGGTGATTGCATTGATGAGGAATTAGAATTTGTAGCAGGTATGATTTGCTAATGCTGCTACAAATAATGCCTTGTTTTATTGGATTCTTGATACTGGTGCTACAGATCACATGACAATCTATTGTAGACATATGATTAATGCTTAAATTCTTGAAATTCTGCCTAAGATAGCTCTACCAAATGGGGATTCTTCTAAAATTACACAAACTGGACAAGTTAGGTTAAAAAATGGCATTGTTCTTAAAGATGTCCTTTGTGTACCTACTTTCAAATTTAGTCTTTTGTCTGTTCCTAAACTTACAAAAGATAACAATTGTGTTGCTATCTTCTTTCCTAATTTCTGTGTAATTCAGGACTTAAGAAAGGAAGGTACAGGGTCTGGGTAGGAAAATTGGAGGACTGCATCATCTTCTCAATGTTCATATTGATCAAGTTGATGCAAAGCTCAAGATGGAAGTGGAGAATAGTACTAGTTATTTTCTTGTTCTGCTGGTGTGTACAATAAAATAATGTGCCCTAATCCATATAGTCTTTGGCATCACAGGTTAGGACATATTTCAGTTACTAAAATGAATCATGTATAGTGTTCTGATTGTCCTTTGTTAAATGAGAATCACACTACTTGTCTCACTTGTCCTATGGCTAAATTAACTAAATTATCTTATACTTATAGTGAGCATGTAGTAGTGCAGTTTTGAACTAATTCATATGTACACATGGGGGCCTTACAAAGTACCAACTAATGGCAAATTCAAGTATTTTTTTACCATAGTAGATGATTTCAGTGAGGAAACATGGACATATTTGATGGTTCATAAATCTGATGCTTTAGAAATTATTAAAGCCTTTCTTAAGTTTGTGGAACTTCAGTTCAGTACTAAGGTGAAATGTATAAGATCAGATAATGCCCTTGATTTTGTCAAAGGTCCTTGTGCTTTGTATTTGGCTAGTCAAGGTATAAAACACCAAACTACATGTGTTGACAGACCTCAGCAGAATGGTAGGGTAGAAAGGAAACACAGGCATATACTTGAAGTTGCAAGAGCTTTAAGATTTCAAGCTAGTATGCCCTTGAAGTTTTGGGGAGATTGTATAACTATAACAACTTATCTAATAAATAAGACACCTTCTTCTGTTTTGAACAACAAGACACCTTATGAGAAATTGCTTAAAAAGTTCCTGATTATAGTAATTTGAGAGTGTTTGGCTGTTTTGTTGTGGCTACTAAACCTTCAAGGGTGGTTGATAAATTCTCTCTAAGAGGTGTTCCATGTGTTTTCATTAGCTATCCTGCTAATCAAAAGGGTTACAAGTTGTACAATCTGCTAACTCATGTCTCATTTATTAGTAGATATGTTGTTTTTCATGAGCACATTTTCCCTTTTGCTGAGTCAAGCTCTCAAAACTTCTTTCAACCTCTACCTATTTCTATGCGTGTTCATCCTTCTGTATATGATTATTCTGATCCTGCAAATACTTAAAATGGTCCAACTGCACAAGAAGAAACTATTGTTCTAAACATTGCTGAAGAACATGTCTTTGTTTTTCCAAACATACCCGAAGTCTTAAGTTTTAATGTTCCTACTTCTTCAACTACCACTAATACTGAGGCACCAGTAAGAAAATCATCAAGATCCTCTAAACCACCCAGTTGGACAAAGGATTTTATGGTACCAACCTTAAAACCATCAGCAAATCAAGTGACCACTCCTACCTTATCTTTACATTTTTTTTGTTTTCCGAGTACTCTTGTAACTCAACAAGATCCTAAAGCGTTTAAAGAAGCTTTTAAAGACACAGGATGGTGCGAGGCCATGAATGCTAAATTAAGAGCCTTAGAAGAAAATGGTATATGGGAATTGGTAGATTTGCCTCAAAACAAGAAAGCAATTGATAGTGATTAGATTTTCAAAACTAAGCTGAAATCTGATGGTTCTGTTGAAAGAAAGAAAGCCAGACTGGTAGTGCAAGGAAATAGACAGATGAAGGGAGTATAGTATGATGAGACATTTGCTCTTGTGGCAAAAATGGTGACTGATAGGTCTTTACTAGCTGTTGCAGCAATGCAGGGTTGGGACATCACTCAAATGGATGTGTCTAATGCCTTTTTACATGGAGATCTTTTTAAAGATGTTTATATGCATTTGTTTATGGGATATGTTAGTAAGGGGGAGAATGTACAAGATTCAAAGCTGTCAAGTTCTAAAGTATGCAAGCTTAGGAAGTCATTATATGGTCTAAAGAAAGCACCTAGACAGTGGTTTGCCAAACTTTCTAATGCCTTGTTGTCTTTTGGTTACAAGCAGTATAAGGCAGATTATTCATTGTTTACCAAGACAAATGCAGAAGGTTTCATTGTAGTTTTGGTGTATGTGGATGATTTAATGATTACAAGCAGTGATTCTACTCAAATTGAACTACTTAAAAGCCAATTAAGGTCACAATTTCATATGAAAGATCTTGGTGCCCTGTATTATTTTTTGTATTAGAAGTGACTAAAACTGATTTAGGATTGTTTGTCTCTAAAAAAGTACACAATGGAAATGCTGTAAGATGCTGATGTTTTGAATAGCAGACCTTACAAGCTACCAATGGATCCTAATCTAAAGTTGCAGGCTGATGTAGGAACTCCTTTACAAGATCCAAAAGTATATAGAAGATACATTGAAAAGCTGATCTATCTAACTATTACAAGACCAGACATTTATTACACTGTCTAACTTCTAAGTTAGTTTATGCAGAATCCAACTTTAGTTCATATGCAAGTTGTGAAACATTAATGAGATACTTGTTGAATTCACCTAGTCAAGGTATTCTCTTATCTCATCATTCCAAAGTGCAGCTTACAGCATACTGTGATTCAGATTGGGCAAGTTTCCCTATGACTAGAAGATCTACTACTAGCTACTGCATTTTACTAGGTGATTCACCTATCTCTTATAAGTCAAAGAAGGAAGGTGTTGTATCCAGAAGCTCAGTAGAGGCAGAATATAGGGCTATGGCCATTACTTGTTGTGAGATTACTTGGCTAACTACTTTACTTAAATACTTGGGCTTAAAATACTTACATCCAGTTACTCTTCATTGTGATAATCAAGCAGCAATACACATAGCTGCTAATCTTGTTTTTCATGCTAAAACTAAACACATTGAAGTGAATTGCCACTATGTTAGAGATTAGGTCAAAGATGGATAAGTTAAACCAGTTTATCTTCATACCTTACAACAACTTGCAAATGTATTCACTAAGGTCCTTACAACTGAGCAACATCATTATCTTCTCAACAAGTTAGGGATATCTACATTAGATACTGCTCAACTTGAGGGGGAGTATACAGACAAAGGGGGTTAACTGCACAAGATAGGAAGTGTAGGGATCAAAGTTGTAAATATTTTCTATTCTCGTTGCTTTTGTATTTTGGAGGGAAAGTCGGTTAGACATCTTTCCCTCCTATTTCTTTCTCTTTAAATACTGTAACTACCACCTCATTTTAATCAATGAAATCAGTTAAAATTTCTCTCTTTTCTGTTTGTCTGATCGCCATTGTTTAAACTTCACAGATGGGGTGTTTGGATACTACTCCAGCCTCTAGCAAGGGTGTTGTGGTGTTTGGGTTTGTGTTATATTCGATTTATGTCCTTTGCGTACCTACTTTCAAATTTAGTCTTTTGTCTGTTCCTAAACTTACAAAAGAAAACAATTATGTTGCTATCTTCTTCCCCAATTTCTGTGTAAATCAGGACTTAAGAAGAAGGAAGGTAGAGGGTCTGGGTAGGAAAATTAGAGGACTGTATCATCTTCTTATTGTTCCTATTGATAAAGTTGATGCAAAGCTCAGGATGGAAGTGGAGAATAGTACTAGTTTGTTTTCTTGTTCTGCTAGTGTGTACAATAAAATAATGTGCCCTAATTTATATAGTATTTGGCATCACAGGTTAGGACATATTTCAGTTACTAAAATGAAGCATGTATAGTGTTCTGATAGTCCTTTGTTAAATAAGAATCATACTACTTGTCTCACTTGTCCTATGGCTAAATTGACTAAACTGTCTTATACTTATAGTGAGTCATGTAGTAGTGCAGTTTTGAACTAATTCATATGGACACATAGGGGCCTTACAAAGTACCAACTAATGGAAAATTCAAGTATTTTTGGACCATAGTAGATGATTTCAGTAGGGCAACATAGACTTATTTGATGGTTTATAAATCTGATGCTTCAAAAATTATTAAAGCCTTTCTTAAGTTTGTGGAACTTCAGTTCAGTACTAAGGTGAAATGTATAAGATCAGATAATACCCTTGATTTTATCGAAGGTCCTTGTGCTCTGTATTTGGCTAGTCAAGGTATACAACACCAAACTACTTATGTTGACAGACCTCAGCAGAATGGTAGGGTAGAAAGGAAACACAAGCATATTCTTAAAGTTGCAAGAGCTTTAAGATTTCAAGCTAGTATGCCCTTGAAGTTTTAGGGAGATTGTATAACTAAAGCAACTTATCTAATAAATAAGACACCTTCTTCTATTTTGAACAACAAGATACCTTATGAGAAATTGCTTAAAAAGGTTCTTGATTATAGTAATTTGAGAGTGTTTGGCTGTTTTGCTGTGGCTACTAATCCTTCAAGGGTGGTTGATAAATTCTCTCCAAGAGGTGTTCCATGTGTTTTCATTGGCTATCCTGCTCATCAAAAGGGTTACAAGCTGTACAATTTGCTAACTCATGTCTCATTTGTTAGTAGAGATGTTGTTTTTCATGAGCACATTTTCCATTTTGCTGAGTCAAGCTCTCAAAACTTCTTTCAACCTCTACCTGTTTCTGTTCATCCTTCTGTATATGATTATTCCAAGCCTGCAAATACTCAAAATGGTCCAACTGCACAAGAAGAAACTATTGTTCCAAACACTACTGAAGAACCTGTCTCTGTTGTTCCAAACACGCCTGAAGTCTCAAGTTCTAATGTTCCTACTTCTTCAACTACCACTAATACTGAGGCACCATTGATAAAATCATCAAGATCCTCTAAACCACCTAGTTGGACAAAGGAATTTGTGGTACCAATCTTAAAACCATCTGCAAATAAAGTGACCACTCCTACCTTATCTTCACAATTTTTTTGTTTTCCGAGTACTCTTGTGACTCAACAAGATCCTAAAGGGTTTAAAGAAGTTGTTAAAGACCCAGTATGGTGTGAGGCCATGAATGCGGAATTAAGAACCTTGGAAGAAAATGGTTGATATGTGTGGAAACACATATCCGTTTTATATCAAAAATGACCTATAAAAGAAAAAATTATGCTTAAAATGCCTGTATATTGCTTGTTTTGTCTTTGTGATTGTGTAGGTACGGATATTGCAAAAATCTCAAGAAAACGGTCAAAACCGGACAAACGCGAACTCAAGAACGGATAAAGAGTGTACAAGAGCCAGGAAAATGCTATCAAGGTCATCAATAGTCAACTCTAGTCAACCCTTGGTCAACCAAAGGTCAACTCACTAAATGACAAAACCTAAAAATACCCAAAACAGCCCTCATTGTTAAACACATTTCAAAAATAACCCTAAAACCCTAACACCGTTATCTTTTTATTAATAAAAGATAACGGTCGTTAACCTCTTTATAACTCAAATCCAAAACCTGTTATCTTTGCCCGAGCCCAAAACATACCCATGGCCCAATCCCTTTTGTATAAGCCCAAAGTCCCCGGGTCAAAGGAAGTCAACAAAATCAAACGTACCCTTATAAGTAAAAACGCGCGAAAGGTGGTTGTTACGATTCACCATCTTCCTCATTTAACCCCGAGTCAAAATCAAAGGGGTAATTGAAATTAAGGACGTGGCTATGCAATTCAAGTGCCAAGGTCCAAGCTGGCAGAGTAATACGTCACATGAGCCTCTCATTGGTCAATCCCCACAAGGAATGACACGCGGGCATGGAAAGAAACACACAAGGACTTGGGATTTTGCACTAAAGTAAGTATAAAAGAAGCACAAGTGCTCTGACATACGGAATGCCACGTTGGCAATCCGTGTGCTCACCAAGTTGATCCAACGGACACGAATCAAGATCAAATGATTGGAAGAATGAAAGGACAAGATCAAGGGAGAGAGAAGCGTGATCCAAGGCCTAGAAGCTTCATTTGCAGGCTATAAAAGCCCCTCACATTCACACACACGTATCTAGTTTTTTTAGCTTTTAAATTGTTAGTAAAAATTGTAATTTTTAGTTTTAAAATTTTTAGCCTAAGTAATGTAACTTTTCCAACTTATTGTACTCTCACTTTCAGCTTATTGTAATCAGTTTTACTAGTAATGAAATCATCCTTTGTTTTTACATAATCCGTTTTACCTTACAAGTTTTTAAACTCTCAAATTCTCATGTTTATTATTACATAAGCTATCATAAGCTCATCTTAAGCTCTCTTAGTCTTTAAGCTAAGATTTAGCTCAAATCAAGCATCTAATCTACTTAAAACATTAAAATCAGTTTAATACCTTTGCTAGAATGGAATTTAGCTATTTGGATGATAAGCTTAGAATGGAAGAGCTTATAGGACTTTACTAGCTTATCCTTGTGATAAGCTAGAGCTTATAGACAGCTCATTTGAGCATTGATAAGCCTTTGTTTAGCTAAGGCACTTGTAAGTTCCTTTTTCCTTTTCTGTCTTAATTTTCTAGCTTAATAGTTGCTTATTTTGCTTATGATCTTGCTTATTTGTGCTTAATACTGTCTCATTGTGCTTATTGATCATGTTTTATAATCTGTTTTTAGCTTAAGTAGTGTAGATCTTAGTTTTTCACTTTTTGTCTTATAAATCAATAAAAACCAAAAATAATTAGCATAGGTATACATTTCTGGCTTATTTGTTTATTGATTAAGGTTTATTTTGGTTGTTATAAGTTGTGCACTATCTGGTTTTAAAGTTTTACTAACTAGATTTCATTTTCAAAAGCTTAAATGGATCTTAATGATTTTAAAGGAGTGTTTGGCATAACAGTACTAACCACAAGTTAGTACTGTTTTTGGCCATTTGATCTTTTGAAATCTATTCTAATCTCTCAAATAAGTTGTTAGAACAAGTTTTTTTTAAGCTAGACTAGTTTCAAATAAGTTTTCATTAGAAGATTTAACATAAGTTTTAATCTGTCAAATGATACTTGGATTATAAGCTTGAGTAGATTTTAGTGATTGTCTTAGCCTTTTTGTTCTTAGTTTGTGTTTTTAAAAGTATTAGAATGGTTTTCTTTGGCCTGCACTTTGTCTAAATTGGATTGTGTCAAAATTGAACAAACTGCATCAGTAGTTTTAATAGACAATATAGCCTTTTTCAAATCAATTTTTCAGAAGGTAAAACATGTTTTTAGCTTTTGGATTTTTGTACACAAGTAGATTATAGGCCATTCTAGATAGCATAGGGCTTATGTTAGCTTAATTAGCTTATTTTCTTATCTGTTTTTAAGCTTTTATTTAGTCTTTAGTCTTTTAAATAAATTCTAAAAGTACTAAGTGTTCTTAGTATAAGTTGTTTTCAATAAGTTTTTTCATTAAGTTCTTGAAGTTTAAAATAGTTTCTGAAAGAGGTTTTAGAGAGCTTTTTAGTTGTAATTTAATCAAGTATAGCTTAATAGTGCAAAAGGATCCAAGAGCTTAAAATAAGCCTAAAAGTTCCCTCAAGGACTGTTTGGGTAGTTAGTTTTAGTTAAGTGCTTATTAGAATTTTATAGCTTATTGCCTTAAAATTTTGTCTAAATTCTATATTAGCAAGCTAATTAGGTTAGAATTAAGTAGTCCTTGCTTATTTGGACCTTGCCTTAGCTTATTTCAGTTTATTAGGTTCTTAAATTTTCTAAAAAACCAAAAAATATAGTTAAGTAGTTCTGTCATGTTTTTAGCTGTTTTACAGCTTATTTAGGGCTTTTCAAAAATAATTTCTTTTAGTAAAAGTGCTTAATTTTAGCTTATCTACAACTTTGTTTTTATAAGTTTTCAAAAATAAAAAAAAGGGGAAGATGGAAATCTGGGGTGAGCAAGGCTCGAACCCCCGACCTCAACATCCTCAACCCTTATAAACGCCTCACACCACACCTCTAACCATCGTGCCTTGGGGTCTTTTTCATTCTAAGTTTACACAATTTATTACTTATATACATTTTAGCATCTTTAGTACAATAAGCTGTTTAAGCTTATTACACAGCTTACCAAGCTTATTTTTCTTAGATTCCTTTCAGTTTAAGCTATTTTTTGTATTTGTTTTAGAATTTATATAATTAGTTTAGTATTTTTAAACATTTATTTTTATTAAAAAACTTTGAAAAATCATAAAAAATAGAAAAATAATCAAAAAAATATAATTATTTTTTATAAAATTTTCTTTAATCATAAAGTTTCTAGGAAAATTAGTTTTGTTTCCGTAGGGTTAAAATTTCAAAATTTCTATTTTTAAAGAATAAGATTCGTTCCCGTTCACGTTTTTCGTGTTTTTAAGCTCATTTCAACTCCGTTTTGTTCTAGTTTTCTTTAAACTTATTTTTTAGTCAATTAGAGTCTATTTAAAAAGAAAAATTCATTTTAGGTTTAATATTGGAAATTTAGGTTTTTTAAATTCCCATTTAGGGTTCTCGTTTTGTGTTTTTAGTTAAAGTTTAATTCCCCGTGTTTAATTGTTATCATTTGCTTATTTTAATTATTTTTTTAATTCATAGAAATAGATAATAAAGTCAATCTTTTGTTACCAATTCAAATCATTCTTCGAACAACAAACGTGGTCTCAATTTCATAAATGAGGAATAACGACCCGGGAATCATACTTCCCGGTTAAGATACGTATTATTATATATAATTATGAAGATTTTTCTTACTACCTTTGTCCTCAAGGGTAGTTTGGTAATTTTCTTTCTATATTATATTTTATAATTACGTGTATAAGATTTACTAGCAATCAATTTTTGGCGCCGTTGCCGGGGATTTGTGATTAAGATTCTTTCGTTTGAAGTTTGTCGATCGTGATTTGAAGAACCTTTCGTTTTCTAAAGTTACGCTTTTATTAAAATAAATAAAAAAGTAAAAAGGTAAAAAGTAAAAAATATTTTTCTTTTCTTTTCTTTTATTAGTA
>BQNB010080753.1:0-29835 GCA_026074375.1 Tanacetum coccineum
CAGTACTAACATATATACTGGCAGTACTAACTAACTAATATTAACAGTACTAACTCAGGAAAACATAATTCCTAACACATCTTCACCTTTACTGTCATCATCATTATCATCTTCACTGTGACCCCATGATTCATTTTCACTCTCGGAGTCATATGTGGGTACATCAGGAACCCCTAGTTTAGTACTAGTTCCTTCATCTGTACCAGATGTCTTGTGTTCAGGAACCCCTGAATCTAAATCAGTTCCATCACTTGAGCCATAAGCTTGAGAGATGTGAAAGTCTTTCTTGCTTCTCTTTGTGGCTTCCTTGAGTTGAGTTGCTTCCGATAGAGCTACATCAGAAAGTATCTCTATTCCTTTACTTCTATCACCTTTAGCTGGTGCTTTCTTCTTCGATACAGGCACACCAGGAGTATCTCTGAGTACAACACCTGCAGTTGGTGCAGTAGTAGACTTCTTGGCAGGTCTCTTAACTCTTTTACCCTTCTTGATAGGTTCTGCTTTTTTTGACAGGAGACAATTTTCTTGGAGGTGAAGCAACTTTCTTATACTTCCTTGCTTTCTTGGGAGGACCCTTTCCAGTAGCAAAGTCGTAGTAAGTCTTGTAAGCTTGAGAATCTTTGATGTCTTGATTTATCATGTCATCAGGAATCAGGGCTCCATACTGCTGATAATCTTATGTCTTGGAGACAAACTTCAAAGTACCGAGCAGTGAGTCATCACACATTGTATAGAGATTTATCATGTTCCTCATAGAGATTGTCTTGTCCTTAGAAATGAAGTGGTTGATGATAACTTTGGTGAATCGAGGGTAGGGCATGTGCTCTTTTCTTGCTGAACTTATTTCTCTGTTGTCAGCTTGATACATGAAGTCTTCCTAGAGCAGAGCAACATAATCAACATTCTTCTTATTGTACATACCCCACAATATTTAAGCTCGTGACTCCCTGAGTCTATCAAGTCCCGTTGTTTTCCCAGAGATGCACCTACTGATGATCGCAGCAAATGTTCTCCAAGGCTGGTGCATTTGATCAGTGTGATTTGCAGATAACATATTACATCTGCCAGAATAGCCAAGTTCCTGAATGAATGTAACCAAATCTTCTTCTGAAGGTGGTGCAATAAAGTCTTGGTTAAGAATTCTGGGACATATCTGAAGAATTTCACGAAAGACTTCAGTATCAACTCGACATTTCTTCTTATCCAACTTGAAGCTGTATGCATCTGTATCTTTGATCTTTGTGATGGTGTTCCAAAATTGATGCATATAGATTTGAGGGACTTCAGCAGTGATCACAAATGCGGGATATCAAGGAGATAGCTTGAGTGCTTCCAAAGTGACTTGATAAGTTTCTTCTCTTTGTGGCTTGCTGAATGCAATTCTAGCATTGCATCTTTCAATCTTTAGTCTCTTCTCAGATGGGACCAAAGCATTGTCGAGAGCAGCTTGTTGAGTTGCAATAGGATTCATGTTTCTGCTAAGAATGTTCCAATACAGTTCATATGCAAGGCAATTTATAGACATTAACTAGGCAGACTTAACCACATATTATCAGGCATTCAATCAAAGTACAGGACGAAAGACACTAGTCAGAAGGTCAACTTAAAGGTCAACATACTAACTATAGGTCAAACACAGTCAATTAAGCAACTTACACATGGTATAAGAAAGATTTAATCCTTAAATGAGTTATCAAGTTAAAACCCAAAAAAATCAATTTTACAAATCATGTATAAATCGCCGTCCATGACACTGTATAAATCGCCGCCTATCATTACTGTATAAATCGCCGACAATGGTTATAGGTATAAATCGCCGTCTAAGGGTATAGGTATAAATCGCCGTCCTTATGTGGTGTATAAATCGCCGTCTATGGGTGATGTATAAATCACCGTCTAGAGGTGATGTATAAATCGCCGTCTAGAGGTGATGTATAAGTCGCCGTCTAGAGGCAATGTATAAATCGTCGTCTAGAGGCTAGGTATAAATCACCATCTAGAGGCTAGGTATAAATCGCCGTCTATTGTCAGGTATGTATAAAACGTCGTCTAAAAAATTTGATTTATACAAGACCTATGTTTTTGGCACTTACACAATACAATCATGTAGACAAAGCATATATGAACATTTTTTAGCATTTATAACATGAGTGATCTACAAAATATTCATTTAGAGCTTAGAACGAGTAAGTTTTTACTTGTTCAAATCAAAGTCACAATATATGCATACAAGACATGGTTTTCTCATTCATTCACATTCAAGAAGGGTTATAGACACAAAATAACCACAAACCCATCACAAGTTACAAGTAAATTCCAAAACCCCTAAATTTTCGCAACAAGAATCAAGCAAATTGAAACCATTAGTTAACCTTATACAAAACTGCTATAGCCGAGCATCCTACACACCTTAAGCATCAAAACGCCTCACTTAATTTGGATTTGGTCACCTTTTTTTGATTTTCACTAACTGGCCTTAATCTAAGGTTTCTTTTCGTAGCAAAAATATTGAGTAATTAATCCTTATTCCTTTGAGAGGATTCATGATGATTTTAGTGTTTGGGGGAAACATGGTTCTTTGTTCACCTTCAAGCTTGATAGGGGTCTCCTGAATTTGAGTTCTTGAAGGTGACGATTTGTTAAGGGTGGAGGGAAAGATTTTTATAAAAGTTGTGTGTGTGTGAGTGTTACTGTGACAAGAGAGAGAGAGAGAGAAAGGGTTTTTTGTGTTAAAAGTTTAAACTTTTGACACAAATGCCCCCTGAACTCTTACCACTTTTCTATTTTTCTTAAATAAGATTACTAATGCATACCTAGTTTCACTAAAGACACAATTGGTCCCTAAAGTTTCTACTACAATGCTTAGCTACTTATTATTGCTATTTTCTCCCTAAAGGCATAAACACATAACATTTAAGGCACAAATAAGCTAACCTTAATTAACTCCCATATAATTGTTACCCCGTTATTGTTTAAAAACAATTTCCTTTATTACATACTAATTTTTTAAAGAAGCATTTTGACATTTTCACCCCCTCAAACAATGACCCATTTTATATCTAAAGAGCTGTAGTCGTTGTTTGAGTGGTCAAATGCCTTAAAATATTATTTTTTGATGAATTGCTGAGATGATTATATTATTTTTGAAAAATCAACACCATGAAAAATAAGATTTCTCTTATTTTAAACTAGTAGCGCACTGACACGTACACTTATTGAATATTAGGAAGCTACGGGTTGTGTTGGCAAAGTAATCACAAGCCTTTGCATGGTCATAAAGTAGACCATGCCCGAGAATAAATTCTCGTTGAGAGGTCAAGTTTTCTTTTTGAAATACTTGCCTTTAAGATTATGACCGGGTTGCTATCGTAAATAATAGCAAGCCATTTTTGGCATGTTTTAAAAGCTTTTGAACTTCTGCTCGAACTTCATTTACAGCCTCGTATCATTATTAAATGACATTTCTAAGGCCGTAAATGTTATCGATTTTCATAAGACATGCCAGAGATACATATTTTTTATATTTTTTTGATTTTTTAATTTTATATTTTGCTTTTATAAAATTTTATAAGAAACGAAAAATCTTTTTGTGTTTTTGTGATTTTAGATATACATATTATACAGAGGATATAAGAATAGGTACCACCACTATTCTTCGGCTCCATCTGCCAGTTCTTTCAGAGTCTTAGGAGTAAAACTTCTCATCCCCAGCTTTTCGATAAGGAATTTAATTCTTTCTCGACATAAAGCCTTGGTGAAGATGTCCGCCAACTGGTATTCTGTACTGACAAAGTAAAGCTCGACGACTCCATTCTCCACTTGCTCTTTTATGAAGTGATATCTGATGTCAATATGCTTTGATCGAGAATGTTGTACATTGTTGCAGCATAAGGCAATAGCCCTTTTGTTATCACAGTACAATGGAATTCTATTGAATCAAAGGCCATAGTCGGTAAGTTGTGATCTCATACAAAGGACTTGAGCACAACAGCCGGACAAGGCTATATATTTAGCTTTCGTACTGGATATTGCAGCGCTTTTCTGCCTTTTTGATGACCAGCTAACAAGTCTGTCTCCTAGCAATTGCATACTTCCAGATGTACTACGTCTTGTATCTTGACAACCCACGTGATCAGCATCTGTAAAAGCTGTTAGAGCAATAGCAGAATCCTTTGAGTACCATAGTCCCTGATTGACGGTTCCTCTTAGGTATCGAAAGATTCTTTTTACAACATGTAGGTGCTTTTCGGTAGGCCGAGCCTGATACCGAGCACACATACAGACAGCATATACCAGGTCTGGTCTACTGGATGTTAGATACATAAGGGTGCCAACCATGCCACGATAATGTGTAGGATCAACGGCTTTCCCTTGTGTATCCTCATCCAGTTTGGATTTCTCCACCATTGGAGTATCCACTGGGTCACAAGATTCCATTCCGTATTTCTTAAGTGATTCTAGAGCATATTTTGATTGGTTTAAAAAGATGCCTCTGGGACTCTGTGAAATCTGTAGTCCTAGAAAAAATGATATTTTGCCCATCATTGACATCTTGAATTTGGAACACATTATCTCAGAAAATTTATCACAGAGTTCAGTAGTAGTAGAAGCAAAAATAATATCATCAACATAGATTTATACCAGGAGGATATCTTTGCCTTTTCTGCTGATGAACAATGTGGGATCAACCGTGCCTTTGGAGAATCCTTGGGATAGCAGAAACGATGACAATAGATCATACCACGCGCGTGGAGCCTGTTTCAACCCATATAGAGCTTTCTTTAGTCTGTACACGTGATTAGGATTGTCTGGATCCACAAAACTATTCGGTTGGCTAACGTAGACTTCTTCACGCAAAATACCATTCAAAAATGACGTCTTTACATCCATTTGGTAGACGATCATATTCATATGAGCAGCAAAAGCGAAAAATATCCGAACAGCTTCTAGTCTAGCCACGGGAGCAAAGGATTCTTCGAAATCAATTCCCTCTTCCTGACGGTATCCACGAGCTACCAATCTAGCCTTGTTTTTCAAGATTCCCCCCAATTCTTCCAATTTGACCTTATATATCCATTTTAAAGTAATAACCATCACTTTATCTGGACGATGAACGAGTTCCCAGACTTCTAGACGCTCGAATTCATGTAGCTCTTCTTCTATTGCCTCAATCCAGCATGACTGGGTTAGTGCATCTTTATACATCTTAGGTTCAACTGAAGTTAGGAAGGCATCATAGTAGTAGAACAGGGCTTGTTCATGTAGTTGGAGTCTTTTGGAAACGGGTCTGGAAGGGTCACCAATTATGTTTTGTAACAGATGATCTTTTGTCCATTACTGAGGTGTTTTGAGATTGGAGCGTCTGAGTGCACAGTAGTAGAGATAACATCCGATGATGAGGATTCTTCAGAAAGAGTTTCTGGAATTGGAATGCCATAATAAGGATCGTTACTCATATGTGCAACCTCAAGGTCATGTGACTCTTATTCAGCACAGAGAAGAATTGTTTGGGATTGTAATTCTGGAGTGGTTTGTGAGGTTCTTGGTAAGGGTGCATCTTGATCAACAATTGTTGAGGAAGGTAAACCGGTTGACTCAACAGGAGCAGGAGCTTCTTTGTGACAACCATGACTTGAGCAGGTTGGTCAAACTGTAGTGTTGACCTAAATGTATCTGTTGCAATGTATGGTTATGTGTTTATACGTGTTTATATGTGTTTGTGTGGGATATGTGAGATTGGATAATCAATCTATTGAGCGTGATCGTCTCATTGGGATTAGAGTCATTTCATGAAGTGCGAGTTCTAAACTGCTTTGTTCAGAAGCCATAGCCGTCAGCTCATCAAAATGGACATGGATAGTTTCAATGATTTTTGGGTACAAATCTATTTGAAAAACTAAAGCTTTCTCTCTGGGTGTCATAGCCAATGAAAATAACCTATATTAGATTTAGCTTTTAAGTTTGCCCAAATTCCCTCACAATTATTGTTTTTGCCTAAATTTTCACTATCATTGTTTGGGTAGCAAAGTGCACCAAAGACATAAACGTAGGATAAATCAGGTTTTCTGTCATGTAAGAGCTCATAAGGAGTTTTTCCATGGCGTCGTCGTATAATGGATTGGTTTTGGGTGTAACATGCGGTAGCAATTGCCTCGGCCCGTAGAAATAAAGGAGCTTGTGCGAAGATTAACATTGTATGAGCGGCTTCAACAAGCGTACGATTTTGCCTTTCAACAACACCATTTTCTTGTGGTGTTATCGCAACTAATGTTTCATGAGAGATGCTAACTTGTTCATAGTAGTCTCGTAAGGTTTGATTAACAAACTCAGTTCCATTATCTTTATGAATGTTCCTAACAGTTGCATTCAATCTAACTTGTATCATTTTTAGAAACTTGATTATAAAATCATGAGCTTCATCCTTTGATGCTAAAAACTTCACCCATGTAAACCGAGAGTAATCATCTACAATGACGAGAATGTAGTTTTTCCCATTTATACTTGCAACACGCATAGGCCCACAAAGATCCATGTGTAGAAGATATAGTTTTTCTTGATTGGTGTCTTCAGATTTAAGTTTATGTGATTGTTTCTTTCTTTTTCCCATAGCACATGCAGAACACAAATGGTCCTTTTTAAATTTAAGTCTAGGAAGACCACATACTAGACCGTGTCTGGCCAAGTGATTAATAGCACCAAAATTCAAATGAGATAGACGACGATGCCATAACCATGACTTAGTCTTTGTGGCTTTTTACAAGAGACATATAGGAGAAGACGCCATCATATCCCCAATGGACAGAGAATACAGGTTAGTTCCTTGACATCCAGAGAGTAAATCAACACCTTCCAGATTACGAACAAAGCATGTGTGTTTTCTAAAAGCTACTTCAAGATCTGAGTCATAAAATTGACCAACTGAGAATAGGTTGTGTCCTAGTCCTTCCATATAATAAACCCTTGAAATTGTGATGTTGCCTATATGATAATCACTATATCCCATAATCTTCGCAACTTGGTCGTTACCTAATTTGATAGTATCAAGAAACTTATGAATGAAATTGGTGAGCTGAGAGCGATCTCCAGTCATGTGCTTGGAGCATCTGGAGTCCAAATACCACAAGACGATTTGGACAACCTGAGATTGATAAAAGAAGAAAAAGATAGGGCAACTGAAGTATTGGATCCCCGAGACGTACCAGGTTCTATTTTGTTAGAAATCACAAATTTTGCAATCTTTGGTTTGCTATTAGAACCATTAGTTTTAGGCACCTTAGGTCTCCTAGTATAAACCTTAGTTACTACAGATTCTTGTGCATTTACTTCTAGAGGAATGGGTTACCTAAGAGGTACTTTATTAGTGGTGGTAATCCTAGTTAAAGGGCACGTATTTCCAACTAACGTGAAAGTCCTTCCTATGGGTCTCCAGATATATTCAATTTTAGTAAACACTTTTCCTGTAGGTTTCCATTCTTCTTTCTTTTTTGTTTTCTTAACAGACTTAGATTTGGAACTTGCATTCATATCAGAAACAAATTCAAGAAAGCTTAATTCATGTCGCACATCAAACATAGAACTATTACATTTAACGCACATTAGCTCAAAATTTGCATTATCAGAAGGTTCAACATAATTCTTTTTATTTAAACTAGACTTAATGATCCTATAGTGGTCTTCTACTTTATTCTTCTTCTGGGTCCTACTTGAAATGTGCTAGGTCTTATCATTTTTTTATTGTTTGTAGACTTTGACCTGCTAGATTTAGTAGACTTGGTTACTCCTGTAGAAGTTGACACATAATTGTTAGTGGCCTGTTTGGTCTTTCTTTGGAAAGAGCCTAACTGTTTTTGGGAGGTGCTTGATGATATGACTGGTTCAACAAATCTAACTGTTTTCATTTTGTTGATACGCGTGACAGCAACTAATTTCTCACTAGTTTTATGAATAACAAGGCAAGTATCTCTAACATATTCTAGCAACTCTTGAATAAGCTTAACATACTTATAGGCATAGTAAAATGCACTATATAAAGGGTTTGGTGAGTAGGCTTGTTCAACTATCTCCCTAAGAATAGCAGCTTATTCTATGGAGTGCTTAAGGTAATATATGTGAGTTTCCCTATTATTCTTATCCTTAGGAGCCAAAGTTACTGGGTCAAGCTTATACATTCTTGGAGCAATAGTGGTAGCATTTGATGCTTGGGCAGCATTGTCAACTATGTCTTTTCCTTTGAATTTTCTAAGATAATTTTTTAATGTTGTTATGACAAAAACTTTTTCCTGAAGTTGAGCATTTAAATCAGTAATTTCAATAAACTTTTGATTTAATTAATTGAGTAAGGATTCAACATGTTCTTTAGCCTAAACACGTGATAGTTTAATTGAATCATAGAGTTGTTTATAAGTTTTTTTCAAATGCTCATTCTCAGCAATTATTTTTGTCACCCTATGTTCCAGTTCTATGTTGATGGATGTTGATAGTCTCAATTTCATCAAAGTCCTTTTTCACACTTTCACTGGTAGAAGTTTCAATGATACATTTAATGTGTGCTCTCAACTTCTTGATTGTTGTATCTTTTGCTTGAAGCGCAGCTTTTAAATTGTTTAATTCAAATAATTGATCAAATGAAGGTTCAGTTTGGTTCACAGATGTGTTATTCTTTTGAAAAATTCCTTTATTGAGTTGCATTCCAATTTCAATAGAAATGCAGTGTTGTTCAAGTTTAGAAAATCTTTTTGAAAGTCTATTATACTCATCTTTTTAAACCATGTTGTGTTGTTTGAAAAGCTCAACTTCAAGTTTGAGACACTTGTTGCACATTTCCACGTAATTCACAGAATCATTCATACCAACAGAAGAATTCACTTTCACAGAATCACATCCACATAAGAATTCACAACAATATTCACAATATCTTGAGAAATGATTTGATCCAAGAGTCGATCATTTTTAATCAAAAATTGTTTCTTTTGAATTTCAAAACACTGTTTGTCTACATGATACTGTTGAACATCAGCTTCCATTTGGTTAAAAACTGTTTGTACTTCCGTTACCTCATTTAAAAGATCTTTATCAAAAACATTAAATATGTCTTTTAAAGTCTTTAAAAATGGAATTATTTCTTTTTGAAAAATAGCTTTTGTGTGTTCAAACCCCCATTCCTCTTCTGTTAAAGCATTGGCCGTGATCCGCTTTTTCACAACATTGTCAAATTGGCCAAGATAGTATTTAAGCTTTTTAAGGCTTGTATTAACCAGGCTTACCTTAGGAAGTACTCGAGGAGCCTCAATTTTGACAGGCGAAGAAGCAAATTGGGCAGTAATAGGGTATAAAGCTTGTTCATTAGACAGTTCTCGTTGTGGGACAAAACGTTTACCAAAATCTTTAGATAATCGATTTAACTTAGCATAATTAATTGGTTTAGTGTTAACTTTCTTTTCTAAGACCATTTGATCACTTTGTTTTAAAAGCATTTTTGTTCGACTCTCTTCTTCAAGCATCAAAGTCTCTTCAGCATCAGCAATTTAAATCACATTGGTTTCCTTAGCAATAACATTTCCGTCATAAAGCATTGGCCTAATCTGCTGAGCTTTCTTAAGATAGAAAGGATTTTGAAAACCAAGAGCTTGTTTCAGGTTGTTATCATAGAAAACTTGTGGTTTCATAAGCATATGCATAGTTTACGCGGATTGACCCATTTTACAAATAATGTTGTCTAGTTCTTTAACTTTCTTTTCCAAAGCAATTTTTGTATCAATATTCTTAGCTTCTTTTTCCTTGGATTCATTTTTGAAAATATTAAATGTTTTTGTTAACAATTCCTTTTCCTTTGATTGTTCAGAAAGAGTTTGTTTAAGATTGTTAATTTTTTTTCATAATCCGCAAACTGTGCATTTTTCTCCTGAATTATATCATCAATTATAAGCATTTCTCAAGTACTTAAATCCACATTTTATCTTTCTTCTAGCAATTTTACCCGTTCTTTGTATCTTTCAAGCTCAGCAGATAAGGATTCATTGGCAATTATATTGTCCTTATTGACCTTGTTACAGATTAGTTTGACATAGATATAACAGTTGTTCAAACACATACGTAAATTTGGATAATATCATAGCATCATTTTGTGCAAAAGATTTGTATCCTAAACAGCTGCATTTTGTGTTTCAAACAGATACGAACAATAAGGAATGATATTGCTATCACTTGTTATCTTATTCTCTAGATAATTCACAAGATGGTAAAGTTCAGAATACTGCATCTCTTGCACACTCTTTGATTTAGCATATCATTATGAGTGTGTTCAGAGTGAGGTACCTCGTAGAGAACATCTGATCCGTAACTAGAAAAATTTGCCATAAGAACTGCCTTGGCTATAGAGAAGTCATCATAGTCAGAATCATATGCATTTAAATCATCTGCTTGATAAGCTGCATTATGTGTGATGACTGACTATGTAACTAGACCTTCTGCAATACCAGGGTCTGCCAAGAATTCTAATTCTTTCTCATTAAGAACTTTACCATTTCCTTGAGCTTCAACCAATAGAACTTTATCCCTAAACCATGTAGCATCCCTTTTCCTCTTTGCTTTGGACACTGTCTTACCATATGACCTTCCCTTTGGCAGTTAAAACACTTCACAACCCTTTGTTGACCTGAAATAATTACATCCTGTTCCTGAAAATAATTAGCTCATTTCCTGAAGTACTAGTAGCATAAATTTTGTCTCCCTTAAGTTGATATGAATAGATCACTCTGGAATCCGGCATCATAAATGGATTGCTTGTTTTGCTTGGGTTGGATGAGTTTTCGTTAAGCTATGTTTGTAGAATGGGAAACGAGATGTGACGACAGTAGACAGAAATGACATCATTTTGTTAATGGCATCAATAGGGTCATCTCCTTGCTTAAACACAGGAACTGCTAGAAGCAAAGTCTATTTGAGGAAATTCAGCAAGGTATTTTTGTTATGATTAACTGTGTATACAGTATATTCAAATTAAGTGAACAAATTGGTGGTAGTAACAAGCCTCCTTGATGACAGTTTGATGATAAGCATTTGGATACGGTGATGATGGATAAGTGATTGCAAGTGGTGTGGATGGATCACATAGATGAGCAATGTTTATGTGGATGATGCTGATCCATAATGAGATAGCTGAATGGAAAAAACTATTGTTGTTTGTTAAAATTGAGGATTTGATGTATTGAAGACTGATAAGTGTTAAGTCAGAATGGTGTCATTTTGATGATTTACAACTAAGGCCAGTGGATCTTACTGCGTTCGCAGGCATGAGACTGACTTCATTGGCATTGAGCTCGTGTTGTTCAAGATATGCATTGAAGCTGATCAAAGTTGGTAGTATAAAACTTTTACACGTTTGACAACAGTCATAAACTTACTCCACTCAGGTTGGAACACTGTTTAATAATTTGTATTAACTTTAAAAGGGACAATTTGCATATGAAATCCATCCAAAGGCTCATAAAGACATATAAATCCTACCAAAACTCATAATTGCATATATGGATCTCTTCCAAAGAACTAAAATATTAGCATACAAATGTAAATGATGTATATTTACATATATTTAATAGCAAAAGAAATATTTAGTTAATTATAATGCGATATATAAAATGATGATTAGACCCTTCTTGTAAACTTCGTATTGATTAGTCAACGGGTTTATTTGTGAATTGATCAATTTAAACAAGCTAATCTTTTAAATAGCAATTACAACAGCTTACGATTATCATATGCCTTACAAATTAGTCATTTAGCCACCAACTATCAATGTTTAATAAATTAATAACACTAGCTCATGTTTTGCATGAGGAAAAAGTATTTTGCCCAGTAGCTATGTTTTGTCGAACCAGAGCAGTGATTTTGACAGCAAACAACGAAAAATAATGAATAAAAGATAACAATATAGCAATGAAGCTCAAGTAACAAAATACATCCAAATAACAAGTTAAGCATTTGAATCCATGTTTTATCAAGCAGCAAAATATTTCAAGAAGCAATTGTCATCACATTCTTTTTATTTCGACCCCAATTCGGCGGCAGAACTTTCGTGACCTTTTGCTTGCTTTCTTCGTGATCTTGCGTACAGAAATATATATTCAACATCATAATTAATATCATAGAGATGATGCATTGTAAAAATTAAAAGGAATGGTAAAGTAGAAGACCTTTTAGTGTGGAATGTTCACCAAGTTCGAGAATACATGAGCTGGTGGATTTTTGCATGACTTTTGATGGTGTCCAAGTTGACCACATTGCTTACATCGGTGGCCTTTGTTGGCTCTGTCTGTCTGGTACAATTGGTTCTTCCTAAAGTCCATCCCAGGCGGGCCGCTTAAATAGATTAGAGTGGCTATATTTTCCTCCCCTGATTCTATGGGCAGTCCCGAATGTACCTTTTCGAGCATCGTATCACCACCAAAGAGCAAAAAGCAACTTGAATTTCTCAATTGTGAAAATTACCCAGATTCAGCAAATATTTTTCCGCACTGTCCTTTGTGAATGATATGAAATGCAGAGTGCATGAACACATGGAAGACCTTTAACTCCAAAGTGCGACAATAACATTTTCTCGAGTCATCAAGTACACTTGCCACCGTGTCTTCCATTACGTTTTCACTCGGCATGATTATCGATTGCATCTGCAAACTTCGTAGTTCACATAAATTATCTTCAAGAAAAAAGAGTAAATCAAAAAATTTTAGTAAGTGTAGTAATTTCTAAGTATAAGAAAACATTCAACTATCAAAATTAATTTACTTGCCCTTTAGGAGATACTCCCTGAGATATCTCTTAGTCCATGGGAACCATAAGTGCCATTATCCATTTTCCAATACAATCCTCCTTTCTTACAATGTGCTAACAAAAATCTTTTCTGTATGTTATTCAAAGAGATCAAGCATCAGATGATAACGAAATGGTGCCTACCCAAGAATTTAAGATGCATCTAAAACTTGTAGGTCATAGTAACACATTTGCATGTAGTGCCAAACTTGCTACGACTCCATAACTTATTATGGTTTATATTAAGATATTTAACCGCATCTTCATTTACACTAGCAATCTCCTTTAATAATCTTTCATGTTGAGTAGTAGAGTAGGTATTTGCAGCAACCCAAAGTTTTGATTTGAAAAAGTCACTGTGATATTTTTTGTAGTTACTATACAAGTGCCTCATACATTCTCTATGCTCAACATTTGAGTAAACTTGCATAATACTACTTACTAACCCTTTTTTTACATATCCGATGAATATAACTAGACGTGTCGGGGTCCCCAATTTGCATTTTTTAGTGTCATTGAGAAACCATGTCTAAGAGCTGTGTATTTCATATTCAAGTACACAATAACTACTGGGGAAAAAATGTAATTGTATACCATCGATACCCTGTGCACCGGCTATTACCCCATTGAACATACCTTTTAGATAGATAACGTCAGAGAAATTAATGACGCCACCAATAAGAAATTCCTTTAGAGAAGCAGCTAGTGAAATCAAAAAATGTTTAAAAACATTTTAGGTCGTCACATCATCGTCAAAATCAATTTCGACAACACTTCCTAATGTCCTTGCGAAAGTAAGCTCTCTCTCTCTCTCTCTCCTGTTAACGACTTCCTGGTTCTGTTTTATTTACTCTCTAAAATCATTCATATCGTTAAAAACGGAGTCATACCCACTTCCCCATAGGACATAACACATATACTCTTGTTATCCTTCCTCTCCCTTCTAAATACTCTATGAAATGGTATGGTCCACACTATAATGTTTATTATCACACTTCCTAGTATGTCTGCAACACTTACATCCCCAATACAACCGTACCTTGTCCTTAAACTAGTACACGCAATCTATCCTTATAAGTGGCAACGGCTTTACACCTATGTTACTTCGAGTACAAGTAAGTGTCCTGAGTTAAAAAATTTTTAACCTGACATGATTGTTAAATATAAACATACGAATCATCAAATAAATCAAACTATACGCATCGAAGAAATTGTGATTATTTCTGTATATATATACTTACTTCAAATGTAATGTCAATCTTTGTTTGAATCATTCAAGATCACATTGCGTCTTAGGTTGAATTAATGCGAAAACTCATTAATAACATCAGGATGATTCAAAGCTCGTCTAAAAGCAACCACATTTGGAAATTTTGAGCTTACTTCCATTGTTGGACTTTTCTTTGTATTTGAGTAATCATAATTCGATATCTCATTAACATCACCATCATCATCATCGCTACTAAGATGGCTAAAGTAACTTTCATCACTCGGACAATGGTCTGAATCACCATCACCAATTGGTTCTTTAATAACGTCACATTGAGCAATGTCGCCATTTGGTTCTTTAATAACTTCATGTTGACCACTGTACAAAAATAATTACTTGAATGGCGTGAACATATGCAGTACACTATAATACATAAAAAAGATAGATACCTTTGTTGAGTATTATGTGTGCCCCAAGATCACATCATGTCTACACATAAATGGTTTATTTCTTTCTTGCTAATACATATTAAGCATTGGCCATGAAGTATTCTAAGTCTAGAAATTAACTCAATGAAATATTGCCCTGTACGTACTTGACAACAAAATCTATAGACAAAAACTTGATACTCAGTGATGTATTAATGCCGTCAAGGAGCTGTCTTTATTTAGTTGGTTCAGTCGAAGAGCATGCGTCCATATATATATACATTTTTGTAAGCCAAAATAATATTTTCTCCTATTTGAGTTTTTGACCATTCTAAAGAAGCCTCAGTATCTTAATTTTAGCTTGAACTTTAAAGAATCTTGCCTAAAAGCAAAATTAATTATACAAATAATGTTACAAACCAACAAGAGTTAAAAAGTATTACTCAAAGAAAATTACAAATACATACTCGAGTATTGACGACTCAACCATGTTCAGTGGTGATGAATTTTGAATAGGAATATCAACATCATCATCCATCTTTTATGCTATATGCCACATTCTATAACAAATGATATAACATTAGACGAAAAAATTATAAGGTATATAATCAGTCAATGAATGAATGCTGTAACACCCCCAAATTAGGTCGCAGTGGAATATGGATTGGGGGTGGTACTTCATAGATCAATAACACAAGATGTATATAAGAACGACTATTAAAAGCAGTTTAAAACTGATACATTAGATTTAACAAATTGTTTGTTACAAAAGCCTGAAGCTTCACTTGTTCAAAATACAAAGATTTCTAGCCCATAATAGATATATAGAATGTAATGCGACAAAATCTTTAATGCATGACATCCAAATCAAAACCACCAATGTATCCCTTACATCGTGACTTATTGATCCCCTAAAAAAATGCTTCAAACTGCAACATATTGTTAGTGAATTTCATAGGTTTTTGTAAAATAGTATAATGTATGACCGCGAAGATGTCGCAAGAATAATGCAACAGATGCAAACATCATAAAATGTAATTACTTTTTCCTAAGCTCATGACACTGAAGCTCGACATGTATGAAATGCAATATAATTGCAACATTGCCCGTGATGATGTTCTAACCCGCATCATCCTATGTCCGACATGGTATACGTTCATTGTCTGACAAACCTGCACAATGAGCATGACTTACCCAAACGGGGATGTCAATCTCAAATAGATCTATTTATAACATTCGCGCTTAGAACAGTAATTGACTGTTCATGATAATGGGCTTAGATAGGTTATCGCTACTTAGGCAAACACGTAATCGTAAATGTGAAATGTCCACTTGCGTCCAATTGTAAAATGTTAGGTTTATGAAAAAAACTCGGTTACCCCGTATATTGTCTTGAATAGCATAGCTCGTAGTTTAAACATAAGTGTATGACTCATGGTATTGGGAAGAGTCTTTTACCCACTTGTAAGCCCATATCATAGCCTATTAGGGCATCTGAACACTTGTATTTATACCCCTTTCCAGCCATGGGAAGGGGTTGGTTGTTCAATTTATCAAAAACATACATAAGGTGTAGTTTCTCTCACTAGAACTCATTTTCTCTCTCTACAAATTTGGCCAACCCCTAAATCATTGATTGTGTTATGATATCCAAGTATAATCTACAATGGTAAATTAGAGCACATAGATTTATTACTAGATTGTGTGTCATTTCTTGGTTAGATTAGATCAAAAGTTTAGTTTTTGAAGGTTTATGGTCTCATTCTTTTTTGTCGTTTTGTGAAGGAAAACAGTACTACGTTTTGTCTTATTAGGGACTGCATTTTGACTACTGTGTTTTGTCTCTGCGTTTTGTGTCACTGCGTTTTGTCTCAAGATACTGCGTTTTGTGTCACTGCGTTTTGTGTCATTGCGTTTTGTCTCAAGGTCCTGCGATTTGTCTATAACAGGTTGAGATTTGTCTCTGCGTTTTGCCTAATTGAAGACCCATATTGCGTTTTGCCTAGGAGAGACTCTGTCCATTTCATTTCTTGACTGCGTTTTGTCTCAAGACTTGACTGAGATTTGTCTAAGGCTCTTCGTTGCGTTTTGTCTCCAACAAATTGAGATTTGTCTAAGGCTCTTCACTGCGACTTGTCTCCTGCGTTTTGCCTATTTTTGAAGACCATCATTGCGTTTTGGTAGAAAGAAACTCTGGCAAAATTTTCTTCTTCACTGCGTTTTGTCTAAGCTTATTCACTGCGTTTTGTCTAAGCTTCTTCACTGCGTTTTGTCTAAGATTCTTCACTGCGTTTTGCCTAAGTCTTATCATCTTCATTACGTTAACTCACTTCAACCAAACCAAATCATAATTAAACACCATATCACCTAATCTAACAAACAATCATCACTTTTAACATACAATCACTAATCATTGTTCGATCAACTTAATCATTTCACAATCAATTAAGATGGCTAATCTTTCGGAAGACATCCAATGTGCCGGTTCCGATACCCGACCACCTATGCTTGATAGGACTGACTTTGCATCATGGCAACAACGTATTCGATTGTATTGTCGGGGTAAAGAGAATGGGGTGAACATCTTGAAGTCAATTGATGAAGGACCTTTTCAGATGGGAACATTTCGGGAAACTCTTGCAGAAGGAAATGAAGGTGCCTTACATCTAGGCCCAGAACGACCTCGAGTCTATTCTGACCTATCACCTGAAGATAAGGAAAGGTACAATGCTGACATTCGGGCAACAAACATCCTACTTCAAGGGTTGCCAAAAGATATCTACTCTCTTATCAATCATTACACTGATGCAAAGGACATATAGGACAATGTGAAGATGCTCCTGGAAGGTTCGGAATTAACAAAAGAAGACCGTGAATCACAACTATATGATGACTTCAAACACTTTCGTCAGCACAAAGGAGAGACTATTCATGATTACTATGTCCGGTTTGCCAAACGCATCAACGACATACGTAACATCAAGATGACCATGTCCAGAATGCAGTTCAATTCTAAGTTTTTTAATAACATGTTGCCAGAATGGGGTAGATTTGTAACAGCAGTGAAACTCAACAGAGGCTTAAGGGACTCCAACTATGATCAACTATATCCTTATCTAAAGCAGCACGAGGCACATGCCAATGAGAACAAAATGATGTTGGACCAATTTACTCAACACACAGTTGATCCTCTCGCCTTGATATCTAATGTTGCACCTCAATAGTACACTTCACAATCATCTACAAATCCATCATCCACATATGTTCCACCACACTTTACTGAAAACTCTAAACTTGATTCCGAACTCTCTCCAACGGATAACTTAATTGATAATTTAACCAACACACTTGCCCTTCTCACCCAATCATACAAAACATACATTCCTCAAACAAACAATCAACTCATAACTTCATCAAATCCTAGGAACCAAGCCACGGTTCAAGACGGAAGGGTTGTGGTTCAGAATGTTCAGGGTTGACAGAATAAAGGACAGGGTAACAATGCACGGGGTGCCTGTACAGCTGGTTATGGGGGAGCTTAGAACAGAGTCAGGAATGCTAATCCAGGTCAAGCAAGGCAGGTTAAGTGCTACAACTGCAACGGTATAGGCCACATAGCAAGGAACTGCAGTCAGCCCAAGAGACCACAGAACTCTAAATACTTCAAAGACAAGATGTTATTGCTGCAAGCTCATGAGAATGAAGTGGAATTGGATGAAGAACAGTTACTATTTCTTACAGGTGGACAAGACAACGCTATTGATGAAGATGTGGATGAGCAACCTGTTCAGGATTTAGCACTTAATGTGGATAACGTGTTTCAAGCTGATGACTGTGATGCTTTTGATTCTGATGTTAATGAGGCTCCCACGACACAAACTATGTTCATGGCTAATCTATCATCTGCAGATCCTGTTTATGATGAAGTCGGTCCGTCGTATGATTCAGACATTCTATCTGAGGTACACGGCCATGATCAATATTAGGATGCTGTTTGTGAACATCATGAAGAACACGAGATGCATGACGGTGTACAACTAAACTACGTTGTTGACTCGCATGCTGATTATACGAGTGATAGTAATATGATTCCGTATGATCAATATGTAAAGGACAACGCAGTGCCAGTTGTACAAAGCAATGTATCTTCTATTCCAAATGATGCATACATGATGATATATAATGATATGTATGAACCTCTTGCCCAATCGGTCTCTAAAACAACACGAAACACAGTAGTTGATAATTCACTAACAGCTAAACTTGCAACATATAAGGAACAAGTTGAACTGTATGAAAGACGGGCTAAGTTTGAATTAACGGAAAGACAACAAAAGATTGATGAACAATTAAGAATAGTTATCACTAACCGCAATATTAAGGAAGTTTGAAAAAAAGGGAACTTCATTAGTAATATTGCAACTTGCTTCTACCATCAAACCATAAACAAGTCAATGTAGAAGAAGTTACGTCTTTGAAAAAGGATTTTAAACAGAAAGAAAAAAAAATACCTGGAAGAATTTTTGGACATGAAAGCATTAAAAGAAAAGGTTGAGGATAAATGTACAAACAAAGCCCAGTCTCTTGAACAGTTCCACATGTTTGTGTAAAACAAAGCCCTATTATGATGAACTGAATAAGGTTGTATTGGTTACAAGAACCTTTATGCCTCACACGTGCCAAAGCAAGTTCAACTGCTTTATATAATGGTCATGAAATTATCAAAAACCAATCATGTCCCCAGCCATGTTGCATAATTCAGAGGATACCCTAGAGATAGCTGAAATCAATAGGAAGAAAATGAATGACAAAATGAAAGACCCAGAGTGTGTGCAAAAGAAAGTTAAGATCACACCACCTGATTAATCAAAAGAAAATTATTTAGCGACTTTCACACCACAGAAACAATTGACCCCTGAGCAAATATTTTGGTCTCAAGATCTCATCAAGATGAAAGTTGAAGCTCTCAAAATGCAGGCCACAGCCTTAAGGCCAATCAAAGCGTTGACGGTGTATCCTCCAAATACACCTGCAACGCTTGTCCCAAGGGTGCTTCCAACAAAGAGTCAAGTAAAAATTAACATTTTCGCACTAATACAACTCTTTTCGGACTTTGAAAAAACGTGTAACAAGAGAATTACACCAACGGGGCTCATTGAAGGGGAAAAGGGTGATGTTATCTCCGAGGCATTCCATTTTCCAAAACACTTAAATACATTTTGAGGGCATTCAAAAGGCTCTACCTATCGAAATTAAAGAAATGATAAGATTTTTTTGAGAGTTGAAGTGAGATTGACCAAAAACGGTTTAGATAAGGAAACATGATGTGATTGAACGGAAAAAACCTTCTTTATTGCTAATGATAGTTTAATTGCCTGACTCCTTGTCCAAAGAAGTGTTTTATGTTGCAACGAATTCTGAGCTTAATGTATTAGTTTTTACTGAAATGCATGAGCCCACACTGTATTAAAGCCGTTGACTCGACTTTCTGGAAACTTGAAGTTGAGCTTTCTAATTTACGTGATAAGATTCAAAAGGATAATCATAATGAGTTATTAAAATGGTTTTCCAATCTTGAAGTAAATCATTTAAATTTGCAGTTAAAATATCAAACCCTTAAAAGAAGTTTTTAGGAAACAAACACATGTCCACCGCTCGAGTAGATGTCCTGATTTTGTACTCAGTTTTTTAATTGAAAAGTTGAAGAGCTCAATTCTAGGAAAGACAACGCCATCAAAATATTGAGATGCAATATCTCAATTGAAAGAAACCCGTAGTGAAGCTGACCTACTCTTGATTTAAAGGCCTTAGCTTTCAGGATCACTCATTACTAAAAAAATCAATGTTCTACAAAGAAGAAAATGAGCTTTTTAGGGCAGAAATGGAACGATTAAGCAACATTACAAGGAATTGTATGGCTCTATTAAGATCACGCTGTGCTAAGCATCTAGAACAGACAACTGCCCTATTAACTGAAATGAGAGTCTAAAGGTCCAAATACATAATAAGTGCATGTGTCCATAAGGATCATGTTGAACCAAAAGTCTTGCACAGGAAGTATGCTATAGATGTTGAACTATTCCCCCTCGCAATAGGAACATAGGGAAGTGCATCTAGTTTTATCTCAAACACCTTAAGGAAAGTGTGGAAATCCTTTGCGAGATCGTAAAGGAAGTTAAGGTTGAAAGACCATTAGATAGCTCACTTGCATCTGTTTGCCTTTACACTAACACTCTCAGGAAATTGTTTTAGAATATATGTGAGGTTGAGACTTGTCCAAAAGACCTAAATATACGAGATACACAGATGCTTCTACCCCCTTTACCTAAGAAAAAAATAAGTTCAATTTTGAGAACAAGTGCATATGTCAAAAAGTAAACACACACAACCTGTAGAGCAACTGGAACTATCAGAAGATAATGTCCCTGTGGCTCTCTTCTACAAGAGTCAAACAATTGCTCTGATGCTAGCAGATCACAAACCTAGGGAGCAATACCAAGAAAAATAAGATCTTGCCGGCTAAGAGTGTCAACATGAAGAAAGTAGAAGAACACCCTAGGACAATTAAGTCTAGTCTAAAAACCACGAATCATGTTGATTCTAGTATTAGCTCTAAGCGTACTGTAATTAATTCAAATTCTCATTCTGTTTGCCAAACATGTAACAAATGCTTAATTTCTGCAAATCATGATATGTGTGTGGTTACTTATTTGCACTCTGTGAATGCATCCCCCTTTGTTAAAAATGTTGTGCGTAAAGTTAAGCAAGTTTGGAAACCTAAGCAAGTCAAGCAAGTATGGAAACCAACAGGCAACATACTTACCACTGTAGGTTATCAATGGATGCCCACAGGAAGAACATTCACTTTAGGAGAACAGTGCCCTTTAACTAGGCTCACTAAACCTAACAAAGTGTCGGCTATTGCTTATGCTAACCCAAGGGAACCCAACCAAAATTGGGGATCCAACTTTCTAAACTCTCCATCTTCGTCTGTTTTCAAATGCAGGTCGTACAGATCGTCCTTTGGTATTTGGACTCAGGCTGTTCAAAACATATGACGGGGGATCGCTCGCGGCTCAGGAATTTCGTAAAAAAGTTCATCAGGACGGTTAGATTCGGGAATGACCACTTTGGTGCTATCATGGGTTATGGAGACTACGTTATTGGTGAAAGTGTGATCTCCAGGGTATACTATGTGGAAGGACTGGGACACAATCTGTTTTCTGTCAGACAATTTTGTGACTCTGATCTAGAAGTTGCCTTCAGGAAGCATTCTTGCTACGTTCGAGATACGGATGGTGTTGAATTAATTAAAGGTTCTCGTGGTTCTAATTTGTACACTATCTCGATTGAAGACATGATGAAGTCCTCTCCAATTTGCTTGTTGTCCAAAGCCTCCAAGAACAAATCATGGTTGTGGCATCGGCGTTTAAACCACTTGAACTTTGGTACCATCAATGACCTTGCAAGAAAAGATTTAGTACGAGGCTTACCTAATTATTGATGTTTGAAAAAGTCATCTCTTCCCTCCGCGTGTCACATCGGAAAGAGCAAAATAGCATTCCCACACAAACCCAAAACTAAAATCACCAACTGGGATGGTCTTAATATACCTTCATATGCATTTATGTGGACCGATGCGAGTTCAAACAATTAATGGGAAGAAATACATCTTAGTCATTGTTGATGATTATTCGAGGTTTACTTGGGTTAAGTTTTTGAGATCGAAAGATGAGACCCCAGAGGTTGTCATCAAATTTCTGAAGCAAATACAAGTCGGTCTCAACAAAACTGTTAGAAACATCTGTACCGATAATGGCACAGAATTTGTCAATAAATATTTGACTGATTATTATGAACGAGAAAACCCTGTCGGTATTTTTCACCAAAGATCAGTTTCCGAAGACTCCACAACAGAACGCGTTGTCGAAAGACGGAACAGTACTTCTGTTGAGGCTGCTCTAGGACAATGTCTGATATTTTCCAAGGACCTGATGTTCTATGGCGGATGAAGATTGTACTGCGTGTTATACCCAAATCGATCCTTATTCACAATCGTCATACAAAACCCCATATGAAATGGTTGCATGACACTGAAGCCTGATCTTACCTTTTCCGAGTCTTGGTACTCTTTGTTACCCTACAATTGATAGCGAAGATCTTTGGAAAATTTACAACCAATAGAGCTGATATTGGAATATTCGTTAGATATGCACCTAGCAGGAAAAGGTATAGAATCTACAACAAAAGAACCCGACGTATTATGGAAACTATTCACGTGCAATTCGATGAGCTGACTGAGAAAATGGCTCCTGTGCAACTCAGTACAGGACCCGCTCCTACTTTTCTGACACCTGGACAAATAAGTTCAGGGCTCGTACCAAATTCGGTTCCTACAGCACCTTATGTACCCCCCACAAATAAAGAACTTAAGATTTTATTCCAACCAATGTTTGATGAATACATGGAACCTCCTCGTGTTGAAAGACCAGTTTCTCCTGCTCCAGCAGTTCAAGTTCCAGTCAATTCAGCTGGTACACCTTCATCTACAACCATTGATCAAGATGCACCTTCTCTAAGTAATTCACCGTCATCTTCGGCATTACAATCTCCAAGTTTACATCAAGGCGTTGCAGTTGAATCTACTCTCATGGAAGACAATCCTTTTGCTCTTGTTGTTAATAATCCCTTCATAAACGTATTTGCTCCAGAACCTAGTTCTGAAGCATCATCATTCGGGGATCTTAGTTCAGCAGAATCTCCTTATGTCTCTCAAACACTTCATTATCTCGGGAAATAGAGCAAGGATCACCCGCTGGATAATATTGTTGGCAATCTCTCTCGACCGGTATCCACCAGAAAACAACTAGCAACCGATGCCTTATGGTGCTTGTATAACTTTGTACTATCAAAAGTCGAACCAAAGAACTTCAAATCTGCAATTACTAAAGATTGTTGGTTTCAAGCTATGCAAGATGAGATTCACGAATTTGATTGACTTCAAGTATGGGAATTAGTACCTCAACCAAACGGTGTCACGATCATTGCTCTCAAGTGGATTTACAAAGTTAAACTTGATGAGTACGGTAATGTTTTGAAGAACAAAGCTAGGTTGGTAGCCAAGGGATATCGACTAGAGGAGGGTATTAATTTCGAGGAATCATTTGCACCTGTTGCACGTATCGAGGCTATTCGCATCTTCATCGCCAATGCAGCCAGTAAAAACATTACCATCTATCAAATAGATGTAAAGACAACATTCCTTAATGGATAATTGAAGGAAGAAGTCTATGTTAGTCAACCAGAAGGTTTTGTTGATCCAGATCATCCGACACATGTTTATCGTCTGAAGAAGGCTTTGTACGATTTAAAGCAAGCCCCTCGGGCATCGTATGATACCTTGTCACGATTTCTTTTGGACAACAAATTTTCCAAGGGTGTAGTTGATCTGACATTATTTACTTGGAAAACAGGCAAACATATTCTTCTTATTCAAATATATGTAGATGATATCATTTTTTCCTCGATCGACCCTAAATCATGTAAAATATTTTCCTATGAGATGAGTTCTAAATTTCAAATTTCAATGATGGGGAAAATGTCTTGTTTCTTAGGCTTATACGTTTCTTAAAATCCCGAAGGCATTCTTATTAATCAATCAAAATTTGCTCTTGAAATATTAAAGAAATTTGGGATGGATTCGTGTGACCCCGTTGATACATCCATGGTGGATCAACTCAAACTGGATGAGGACCCCTTAGGGACTCCAGTTGACCAGACTCGATTTCGTAGTATGGTCGGCTCCCTAATGTATCTCTCTGCCAGCAGACCTGACCTTGTATTTGTTGTATGCATGTGTGCTAGGTATCAGGCTTCGCCTACCAAAAAGCACCTTGAAGCACTTAAACGGGTCTTTTGGTATCTCAGAGGAACCATTAATTGGGGCCTTTAGTATCCGAAAGACACCGCTATGACACTAACGGCCTATGCAGATGCGGACCATGCAGGTTGTCAGGGCACACGAAGAAGTACGCCAGGAAGTGCTCAGTTTCTTAGAGATAAATTAGTCAGTTGGTCATAAAAGAAACAGAAGAGAACTGCGATCTTAACTACAGAGGAAGAATACATTTCCATGTCTGGATGTTGTGCTCAGATACTTTGGATGAGATCACAGCTCACAGACTACGGCTTTGCCTTCAATAAAATTCCCTTGTATTGTGACAATCGCAGTGCCATTGCTCTCTGCTGCAATAATGTCTAGCACTCCCGGTCCAAGCACATTGACATATGACCCCATTTCATAAGAGATCAGGTTGAGAAAGGCGTGGTTGAATTGTACTTCGTGTGGATGGATTATTAGCTCGCGGACATATTTACAAAAGCATTACCAAGAGAGCAGTTTGAATTTCTACTCCCGCGTCTTGGTATGAAGAGTATGTCTCCGGAAACTCTTAAACGTCTCCAGGAAGGAGAAGAGGAGTAAAAGACAGTCTTCCTATATCCTATGTAAATATGTACTTATTCCAAAACCAAAAAGAAAATACAAAAATATAAAACCTATAAAAACCATAAAGATCAGAAAATAGAAAATACAAAAAATATTTTTTCAAGACATGTCTTCCGTTTATCGATAACATTTACGGACCTAGAAATGTCATTCAATAATGACACGGGTCTTTAAATGAAGCTCGAACAGAAGTTCAAACTTTTCAAAACATGTCTTTATGGCTTGCAGTTATTTCAGACTGCAACCCATTTTTCAATTTGAGGAACGCATGTCGCCAAAAAGACAGTTGTTCCTAACAACGGGTGATTAAGTTCTCCCGGACATGGATTACTTTATATCCATGCAACCTCGACCTAATGTACGCTTCAGTGCATTATTTCCTGATGCAGAAGAGAAGTCTTCTGTCTATCCATATAATTTTCCGTCTATGATTCTTTAGAAAATTATTTGGTTTTCTAATGGTGGTTTAATGTTGTTGGAAAATAAATCGGACTTGTGTGTTCATAAATATGATACTCAATCAACAACTACAGCTCTTTCAATAGAAAATGAGTCATTGATTGAGGGGGAGAGTATTTTTTAAAAGTTGTGACATTTATCGGGCATCTTAATACATTGAACAATTAATTGAGAAAAGAGTTGTATCTAATGGGGTTACATGTTAAGGGGGAGTTAAACTTGTGTTAACTCAAAAAGGCTAAATTTGTTAGTTATATGCAAGTATAGGGTCTTATGTGCTATTTGCTATTTGCTTCCTTGACTCATAAAATATAAAGGATCATTTGTGCCATTTATGCATCTTAAATAATCCCTTAGTAATACTTATACCTTAAATAAAAAAGAAAGTAGAAAGTGAGGGGACAAATCTGCCAATTGTTAAAAGTTTAACCTAGCTATAAAAGGTCCTTTGCATTTTGACTTGGTCAAAACACCAAAAACCAGTCAAACGCTTTTCATCTTTTTCTCTCAACCCAAAATGCAACATATTGCGATTTGATTGATTCGTGGTCATTTGTGTGTTTTCTTGTTTAGGTAATGCTTAGTTATTGTTGTTTATCATCTACATAAGCTTTATCTATAAAATCATGGCCTGAAATTCATTAAATCGTGTTGTTTTAAGGTGTTCGTACATAATCATCATCCATGTCTAGGTTAGTGTTTCTAATTGTGTTTTGATTGCTGGGTTAGTATTAGATTACATTCAGGATGCTTCATTGATGTTTTAATTGCTTCCCCAATCAGTGAATGTAGGGTCCTAGTGATTTTTGTGTTGCGTTTGACTTTTTGAGTCAAATCGCAATCGAATGATACGTTTATGGTTGCCTGTTGTTGTTAAGTTGGCAAGTAAGTATAATAAAATGTATATCTTATACTTGTCATGCCTTGGAAGTCTTGATTTGAAAGTTAGAATATGCGCGTATGAATGTTCTTGAATGCATTTTGTTATGATGTTCTTGGTTTCGGATTGTTGAAATGTTCGTGATTGCGTTTTGTTAGAACAGTCTTGGTTTTGTTTTGCCTATTATATTATTAGCTGCATTTTGTTGTTGATTCCTAACTGCATTTTGTCCTTGATAATCCCATTACGTTTTGATTAATAAATATTAAGCAGGGTCAAAACGCAGTCATTGGGTTTTGTATATGAAGACCGTTAAAATATTAAAATATTAAACCCTCATTTCGAAAAAAAATTCAAATGATTGCTTTTTGTTTATTTTGAATATAATATTCCTTGCGTTTTGTCTGATTGCGTTTAGCCTTTTGCAATTTGTCTCTTGCGTTTTGAATGGACTGCATTTTGATTAATTTTATAAAATAGTCATTGCGTTTTGATTGCTTGCGTTTTGATTGCTTGCGTTTTGCTTGTTGTTTGTCTGCGTTTTGTCTGATTGCATTTTGATGACTTACTGCATGTTGTGTCTTGAGGTTTATACTCTGCCATTGCGTTTTGTCTAGAATGCCTTGACCACTGCGTTTTGTCCAGTATTACTTGACAATTGCGATTTAGTCATTGTGGTTTGGTCATTGCGTTTTGTCTTCTCTCCCATGAGTTAACTTCCGTTGACTCAAGAGTTGACCTAATCTGTTGTCCACCACTATAATATGATCTAAGTATCCTTCTCCTGGATTTAGTCCATAACTGATTAACTCCTGAGCATTTGCTCACATCTAACGTCTGCGTTCTGTATGTATGTCTCTCTGTGGATGTGATTGTGCAGATACAATGGCTGATGTTAATGTCAATGCTCCTGCTGAACAAGCACCTGCTATGGCACCACCCACTCGAACAGATGATCAGATCCTGCCTCGCAGCAGTTGGGTGCCTGTAGGAAAAAGCAACTGCTATTTGGATGTAGAAAAGTCACAGAGCAATCCAATCTACAAGATTGTTGTGGATATTCTGAAGCACACCAACTTCTTCAGAGCCTTCACTGCTTCCTCGACAATTCCATCGATCTATATTCAGCAGTTTTGGGACACTGTTCGATATGTCAAAAACACCGGGAGTTACAGCTGTCAACTAGATGAGCAATGGTTCGATCTCACCAAAGACACACTCAGAGACGCCCTTCAGATCACACCAGTCGACAACAACAATCCATTTTCTTCCCCACCAACACCTGATGCTCTCATCAACTTTGTCAATGAACTGGGTTACCCAAAAGTTGTCAGAACCTTATCTGCTATCGTGACTAATGACATATTTTAGTCGTGGAGGGCACTCACTACTATCATTAATTTATGTCTTACGGGAAAGACTTTAGCGTTTGAGAGACCAAGAGCTCCGGTGTTACAGATTCTTTGGGGCGTCGTCAATCGAGCCCATATTGATTATGCAGAGAGGATGTGGGAAGAATTCACCCAATCCATCCATTCTTTCGTCGAAGACAAAAAGAATCTGGCACTGCATACTCAGGGAAAGAAGAAAGCCAATCCTATTGTGATCCCAAGTATTAGGTTCACCAAGCTGATCATCCATCACTTACAAAGCAAGCACAAATTCCACCCGAGGCCAGATTCTCCACTTCATTTGCCTTATGAAGAGTATGTTCTTGGATATCTCAAGTTTAGTGCTAAGGGAACCAAACGGGAAGTCTTTGGGATGCCTATTCCGAATGATCTTATCACTGATGACATTCGAGGTGAACAATACTACAATGCTTATCTGGAGAAAGTTGCTAAGCATCAAAGATATCTTGCTGGTGAAGAAGTTAGTGATCCTGATTCTCCTGCACCTAAACTTGCTAAGGCTACCAAACACAAAGCAACCAAGAAATCTAAGCCTTCAGCACCTAAAGCAGCACCAGTCACAAAACCTGCAGTCGCCAAGGCCTCCAAGTCTCAACAAACCAAATCTGCACCTGCCAAGCCTCAAGAAAAGAAACGAAAGCTGGTTACGGAGATATTTGAGGCACCATCTCCAGCCAAACGATCTAAAGCTGGTAAGGTGACAAAGAAGCGAAAGCCAAAGAGCTCCTTATAGCTGATTGATGAAGGTGTTGATGAAGGTGTTCCAGATAAGGAACCGTTGTATGGTGATGAAGAGGCTGATACGCAAAGGGCAATTGAAGAAAGCTTAAAGGAAGTCCATGGTGCGCATCGGGGTCCACTTCCTCCTGTAGTGTTCAGGGAACCTGACTTTGGGAAATTTCAACCACTTCCAAAGGTTCAGGGTAAGGGGAAAGATAAAGTCGGGGTTGAACAAGTTGCGCAAGTTTTACTCAACCTTCAGACTCCAAAGAAAAAGAGCCCTGCAGATCAGTACATCTTTCAGAGGCGCACTTCTACACAAACTGAACTCTCTGGTCATGATGAATCTTCTTCATTATATGTTGAACTTGGGCTGACAGACAGTCAGACGGATTCTGATGAAAAAGTGCCGGGGATTGTTGCTAGAGTTCAAGATGAAGGCCAGGCTGGACCAAACCCTGGTGAACATGATGAAGGCCAGGCTGGACCAAACCCTAGCGATGTTGCATCGTCAAAACCTCCATTAAGTCATGTTGTTCATGCTAAACTAAACCTTGAACACATGGATCTTGAGGCATCTGATACTTTAATTCAACCAAACCCTGAGCAAATGGATGAAGAATTCACTACAATGGCTTATCTAAATGTTCAGGAGAACCTTAAACTCCCAACTAAAGGTGAAGTAAGACTTGAGGAACCTGCGAGCTCAGCTGGAACCCTGTCTTCTCTACAACATCTTGACAAGGAACTCAGCTTCGCCGATCAGTTCCTTGTGGAGAAGTCACAGGACGACGAACCTGAGAAAACCAATACTGAATCGGAGGTTCAGTCAATGATCACCGTTCCTATTCATCAGGACACCTCTTCTGTCCCTCTAATGACCATCCCGGTTATTGATCTCACAGTCTCTCAACCTGTCTCCACAACGATTCAAGCACCACTACCAACATCAACAACAACTATCACTGCAATCACAACAACAACAACATCTCTTCCACCAATACCACCTCAACACAACAAGGCTCCTCAGATTCAATCTTAATCCAGCGTATTGGTGAACTTGAACAACATATGGCGGATATGGTGGAGGCAAGTCAAAGCCCTGGAGGAAAGATTAGACAAACAAGGGAACAGGTTGTACAATTTAGAGAATCTTGATATTCCCCATAAAGTGAGCAAAGCAGTGGACGAAATCGTCACTGATGCTGTTGACTGAGCTATTCAAGCTCCACTCAGGGATCGATTCAGAGACTTGCCAGAAGCTGACATGAAAGAGATCCTTCACCACCACATGTGGGAATCCAACTCCTACAAAGCTCATAAAGATCACAAGAAGCTATACGAAGCTCTAGAGCAGTCAATGGCCCGTGATCACACTGACCAACTCCTGATTGATCTGTCTGATGCAAGAA